>JANAVB010014474.1:2500-162443 GCA_029216955.1 Iris pallida
CATACGCTCGAAGCCACAGGTATTGTTAATCATTAAGTCGGTGATCGGGAGAGGGAACTCATCTTTAGGACAGGCCGAATTGAGGCCTCTGAAGTCTATGCAAATTTGTATCTTTCCGTTCTTCTTAGTGATTGGGACGACATTTGCGACCCAATCTGGGTGCTGCTCTTCGCGGATGAAGCCACTATCGATGAGTTTGTCAACCTCCTCATTACTATCCATAATTTTGGGGCAGAACCGATGCTGTTGCTTCTTGACCGGTTTAACATGGGGCAGGATATTGAGGCGATGCACGGCCACTTGTGGGTTTAGCCCTGGCATATCTTTATACCTCCAGACAAAGATGTCGATATACTCATGGATGAGCTGTATCATGGAATGCTTGTCATCTTTTGTTAGACTTTTGCTGATGAAGATGGGCTTAGGTGAGGCATCATCTCCTAATTCGACCTAGACGACTTTGTCTTCCGTACGGGGTTCGTGCTGCACGAAACGCCATTCCCACTGGGATCCTAAGCGTTGTTCCTAGGGTTCGTCTTCGGAGTACTCGAACGCATGGTCTTCGTCCTCGGCTGGGGGGGGGTTTAGAGAGACCACGTTGGCGGATAGCATTTTCTCGAATTCCCGAACGACCCTGGCATCAGAATATAGGGTGCACTCTTGCTCGTAGCCTGAAGCTGGTGGAAGGTTAACCCCTTCTACTGCCACCCCGGGGACTGGGATGATGTCACGATACGCTGGAGAGTAACCATGTTGGCCGTGACGGTCTTCTCTTCGTAATCCAACGATATGGCGTTGGCGTTAATAAGAAGCTGAATTTGTCTTTTCAATACATAGCAGTCGTGTGTTTAGTTATGGACGTACTGGTGATAATGGTAGTACTTGGTATGGTCTACTTTTCCCACCTCATCAGGATGCCTAGGTGTCGGGATGGACAGTTTGCCACTCTTCGTAAGCATCTCGAAGAGCTCCAGCGTATCCTCGTCATTGAAGGAGTAAGTCTCCCTCGACCTCTACACTTTCGTGGAATTCGGGTTCACAACTGCTGAATCTTTGGAGATGTTGACGGTCATGGCTTGCTTGTATTTTTTGTTTTTGGGGTTGTTGCCGGACGAGCGTCTCCCCTTATCTTCGGGTGTAGAAAACTGTAGCCCCAGGAGCTGCGCATCTTGAGCTTCCCTTTGTACGACATCTACCTCTGTAATGAAAGACATCCACTCCGTACAGGGAGTATTGTGCCATAATTTTATAGCAGACAACATGTTCTTGTGGCAGGAGTCCATAAGCATAGGTTCGGGCATGCCGGATGGTAATTTGAGGGCTACCTAGCGGAAGCGCTCGATGTATGCGCGGACATGCTCTTTCTCCCTCCGGATAATTTCTATGAGGGTCGATATGGTCATATCCATGTCTCCTTCGTAGAATCGGTGCATGAACCAAATCATTAGGTCTTTAAATGACGAGATACAATCGTCTGGAAGATGCAGAACCACTCATAGGCTATCCCCTGCAGGGCTCCTGTGAATATGTTGGATATGAGGGCGTCATCCTTTGGCAGATGCCCCGTTACTGAGGCAGAGTACCACAAGTATTATCGACAGGTTATGGATGCCGGATCCTCATCTTTCGGAGCGTTATTTGCTTCTCCTTGGCATCATGACGAGCATACAACTCCTTGATGGCCTGCTGTATCTTGGCCGGCATTACGGAGCCTGTAGCCGATGGAGTCTACGAGGATGGTCTTGCCTGATTGGCAGTAGGCAACCTGCTGGATTCCTCATTGGTTGGCGGATCACGCACAGGGGTAGAGGCAGCTGGGCCGATGCTACTCTTGAGGTCGATTTTGACTGAGGAAAGGGTCTTCATGGTGTCTGTCAGCGTACCTAACTTTGTTTCGAAGACTTCGATACGTCTGAGAGCTTCGTTGTTGTCTTCCTCATTGCCATCGGCCATTGACACAGACCGAGTGTGAGGGTGACTCGAGGGAGCCGTGGATCCTTCACTTTCTGGCTCAGACGTTTGAGCCTCGCTGTCCTGAGGATATACCGTAAGATTGTGATCTTCTTCGAACTCAGTATGGTTGCTACCCCTAGTCTGGTGACTGGCTGCGCCAATGAAGACATCTGTGTCGTATTGTGCATCGTTAGATTGGAACACAGGGTTGTCATGCATGGTAAGAGGATGGCCATGATGGCCAGGTGGACAATATATATAACTATATCTCATCCACAGCTCAACACATAATGAATAATAAGTCTCAATAATAAAAGAAGTCAAAAGATGGCCAGATGGACATACCCGCTCCAAACAACTATGAAATATAGTCTAAACTAAATGGAGTCCAACCTCCTCAAAACAGAAAGATGAAGATAAAAAGATGTCCACTAGATAGTCTCAGATAATAAAGAAGAAAACTAATTATCAGCAGGAGATACCTCGTCATCGATGTAGGAAGGATCCAAAGCTGCTCCGTACTCCTGGGGATAGACCTGCTTGTCCAATCATGGAGAGATCACCAGGTTCTGAGAGGGACATAACAAGATACAAAAAAAATATACCAAAATAACTGAATGTGTAAATATGCAACTATGACACTTCATGTTCTCCTAACCGTCCATGTGAGATGCACTTTGAGGACAACGTTCTATGCAGAGGCTGTAGGATCAGCAGAGTAAATAAAGAATGACAGTAAGTAACGCTCATTCGAGTCGCTATCGGCCAGGGGCAGAAAGTAGTTGTCACGACCTGCATCCAGTGTAGTGGTACGAGAAGCGGGTACGCGCAGCCTACGTCGCAGTATCGGCAGTAGAACGATGTCCTAGGTCACATACATCTAACACAGCGTAAGTGTAATTGCACAAGATATACTCTCCAATCGGAGGACAATATAGAAGGTACATCTCAATCATAATTCTAAGGTAGAAGTAGCACGATATGATAGATATAAAATCTTAAAAGAGAACATACAAATAGAAGGAAAGTCTAAGTGTCTAAACGACACAACATCACAAACATCTAGAATAATACAAATCTGAAGTCAATACAAATAACAAAATTAAAATAAGATAAAGCCTAGCAAATCTAGTCTAAGCAGTAGGGATGACGTCCTCAGCTAGGGTTGGATCCTAGTAGGTTGGGTAGAAGTCCTCGGTGTCATCTGTAATATTTTTAATAGGTCCAGTTAGGACAGGAGCGAGCACAATACATCTCACATAGTTCATATCATAGCAAGAAATATAAAGCATACAAAAGAGTAAGATACATGAACTGTAAAAAGATATACATGAAAACGAGAGATATTTGTAAACTAAAAATATATACATGATAAGTAAGAACTATAAGTGATTAGTGATTTAAAGCATAATATGGTTATATAAACAGATTAGGTTATACAATGAATGGGACTCCATTATACTCGAAGGCACAATGGACATATACAATATTTTATACAATAGGGGATTTGATCGCATAACCATTTCCTACTCACCCTCCCCAATCAATACACAAGGATCCAATCAAGTTACGTTACCTGTACAATAGTTTATCCATGGGCTCATGTGATCATGAGAGCATAAGATTGTACAAGAGTATACACAAAAAGGGGTGTACAATAAATATAATATGTTCGTGAAAAGCACATGACAATATGTATTTGATGTACACGAGGGGGATAACATCGCAAGACAAGATTCATATAGTACCAATCCGTGATAACAATCCTAACAACATCAAGTAAAGTGATCTAGAGGAAGAATATAAGTCGTGACAAGTATGAAACGATCAGAGAATGTACTCGCCTACGATCTGAATGTCTGTGAGAATATACTGTCCGAATCGAGGTATCTGAGTCCTATTTAGAGCAACACAAGTTATGATGTATACAAAGGGGTTATAAATGAAGTGTATAATTCATCTACATGATTTCTAAGTCAATCTAGGCCAAAGTAAACTCTAAGTCAAACCTGGTCAACTGTCCAGGTCAAACTAGGTCAACAAGTAAAGATTGGTCAACTATGAGTCAAACTGGATCACCCTCTAGTCTATCTAGGCATTACCCTATAGCAAGACATCTATATATCTACCACTTATATATAAACATCTAAATACCTATATAACATCACTATATATATATATACTACCCTAAATATATACTTACAACTCAAAGCCTATATAACCCCTAACTCTAAACCATATAGATATATACACATATCTCTCAAAGACATATGTAATATACCATACACAAACAATTTATTAGTCTAACTCTCATCTCATACCCCTTCCTATAACACACACCTAATTAACAAGTTCACAAGTAAAAACCTATACAACCTTACATCATATATATATAACCATATCTCATATATATATATATATATATATATATATATATATATATATATATATATATATATATATATATATATATCTACAACTCATAAACCCATACTAACCCCACAACCTAATATCTAAACAAACACTCATACTGAATCAGCCTCTAAACTCTCATATTCCAAATCACTCACATCAAACCAAATCTAACATTTAACCCATTAACCAACTAACTCAATTTCAAACTCAAACAAGGCCAAGCAAGCCTAGGCAGGGTCAAGGTGAAGCCTGCTTAATACTATGCCAAACCAGGTCAAGCAGAGCCTTGCTCACACTGCTGCTGCCCTGCTGTAACTTGAGAAGGACAGCAGCCCCTTTTCCCTCATTGCTGCTGCTCATCCCTTCATCCACTCTTTCAAATCCCATTTGAAATCCTCACTTATCTCACCACATCATACCAAAACTCACAACTTACCTCTAACCAAAAATCAAATCCTAACTAACCCATATCATATATTTCCATACATACACATACTTATCTAGTAAACCATATACAACAAAATCGAAACAATACATAAAATCCCAGGTTTCTCATTCACAGTTCACAGTATCAGTAAACTCCTTCAAAACCCAAATTAAAACTCCAAACTTAATAAAAACACAAATTTCAGATGTTCAGTAGTGTCACCTATATGTACATGTGTCAGGGTGGTTAATTTGTGTCCACAAAGCTGGACATGAAGTGTCCAAAATATGCTAAAACGTGTATCAGTAACACAATGTAGCCTAGGCCTCGTGCAGCTGTGTCGAGCTCAATTGGGTTCGACACAGGGCTCGAGACACAACTTGCTCGTGCACATACATAGAGGGGGTATAGGGCTAAAGGGTCGACACCCTGATTTGTGTCCTCGTCGTGTCAGGACAGGACACGAAGTGAGTATCAGAGGATAAAGCCTGACTGCACATTGACAGTACAAAACGTGTACGTGCATGAGAACGTGTTCGATACGACATGTGGCCAAGCGTTGCTTGGGGGTGACCTGTTAGTCACTGCCCCGACCTACTGGCCAAGTGTTAGGCCACCATATGGCGTATCGTATCCAAAACCTATGTTGGGTAGCAGGGTACAGTGCGGGGTCATCGTGTACAGGTTCGTATCCAATTTTAGACACGAATCCGACTTAAAAGTGTGCTCAGTCATACATAATATTAAATCTCATATATAGGGCTTTATATTAGTGAAATTAGTTTTGAAAATGAAGAACAAAAGATTTATTTAGGCATTTCAACAAACACATATTTAAAAACACCAATACGTATCCGATACACATACTAAATGGACACGAGATCCTACCACACTCACTCTACAGCTAGGGGACACCTACATGAATACAACTATGGAAAGAAGTCATGAATTCATTAGTGTTTGTAGTATTTTACCAATTGAGAGTTCAAACTCAATGAAAAGGCTCCTAAGTGATTTGTTCCCTCCACAAGCTATGGCCAAATGCTCTTCAAATTGTTGTTAGCAAGTATCCACTAGACTCCTCTACTATTGTGAATCTCAATGCAAGAGAGTAGCTTCAATTTGGGATCAATTTGAATTAAAAGGGAGAATTTTAGGGAAGAACAATTTAGGATTTCTTTGTAGGTGTTAAAAGAGGCAAGAACAAATATAGGAGGATACTTCTAAGGGGATTTCTAGGTTGTGGCTGGCCATCTAAGTAGGGATTAGGGTTTGGCAATAGCTAGATGTGTGGCTAAGGCTTCTCCACATAAATTCAAGTCCATTCATTGGTCCAATTTAGTTCTGAGGCTTTCTTTCTACAAATATCTTAAGGAAATATCCTACTACAATAATATCTTGATATTCCTAACCTTGTCATGATGGAAGCTTCTAATCTAATATCTTGGCTCATGACTAATATCTAGGTTAGGGCAACTTTAGGTTAAGGCTTAACAAATAAATTAGCACATAATTAATAAATCAAAATTCATTTTCATTAAAAGTTAAAAATGACCAAAATATCCTTAGGCTAAAAAGTGGTAATTTGAAATTCTAATCACATGACTAGGATCCCATGGTCATGGTTAGTCTCTAGGCTTGAAAATTCTAGGGTTACACTAGTTAACCATCAAAATCACATTTTAATATTTTAAATAGTTTTAAATTAATTAAAATTCACCAAAAATCAATAAAATGATTAAATCCTAATATTGAAAAATCAAATTTATAAAAGTTAAAAATTATCTTTATTTTAGAAAAGTGGATGTTACATATCTACCCCCTTAGAAGAATTATTTTCTCAAAATTTAGGTTGGTCGTACTCCTTCTATGTCAACCTCCCCAATCAATCAAAGTCTCTAAATCATACAATCTGAAAATCATATGCATCTGTCCAAAATCATGATACTCAAAATCTTCGCCAAACTAGTAAGCAAGGCTACAATAAATCATAGAGTCCCCAACTAATGTACATATCTCTAGAATCATGTTATTTAAAATTTTCGTATTGCCGCATACTTGGCTGCGAAAATGTTAAATTCCCATACCCGAGAAATACATCCAAAATCAGGCTATAGGTCCTCACCATGTTAGCTAATATGACTGTAGAAGATTCTAGATCCCATAACTGAGGTGACCTAGCCCATATGACTTATCTTGGTAGAAATGATCAAATCATCATTAAATACTAAGCATCTAATTTATCAATAAGCAGAAGAAGGTAGACAGTAACTGTCAGAATCGAATTCGGAATCAAATTTCAAGATAGTTTATAATGAGGCAAAGGTAGGAATGGAATCAAAAAGAATAGAACCAGCAAGCATCCCTCATGCTGTATATGCATCCTCGACTGTCATGGAAAAAGCTCGCCCCTGCTGGCCTCCTCCTCTGGCCTGTTGTTGATGCTTGACAACCCTCTGCTGTCCTGTCGGAGCCCTAACTCCTGCTGCTGCCTAAGCTAATAGTTTTGGGTTCTTGGGAAACTCCCTATACTGATGTTCCGCTGAACCACAAAGTAAATACTTACCCAGCCTCTTCCTGCAGTCGTTCCACCAATGACCTGCCTTCTTGCAGAAGTTGCACATAGCGTCCTACTGTTGTCTGGGTGCCTCCTGGAAATAGATACGTCCCTGATCCTGAAGCTGCTGCTGAACAGGCCTCTGCTGCTGAATCTGTACATGAGGTCTCTTGGCCGGACCTCCGCTGCCACTAGCTCCGTGAAAGTCCTGACCTCTCTTCAGTTTCAGTCCTAGGTCGTCCTCTGCTGCCATGGCTCCTGCTAGGATCTTCGCGAAAGTAGCATCTGTTGGCCCATTGGTCATGGTCAAACCTGATTTTAATAATTGATCAAACTCTGTCTCAATATAAATACGAGTCAACTCAGATGTTACCTACGACGTTTTGGACACTGCTCAACAATGGTTATCAACAATGTTCAAGACTGAAGCTGTTTGTCTCTCCGGATGTACTTCCTGCTAAGTAATGTATTTTTTCATTTTATTTGAGTCTAGGAATACTTTGTACACCGAGTCGTACTAACAAATAGGCTATCCAAAAATATTTTCAAAACTATCCTATTCTTTTACAAATGACCCATATTTTTATAAAATATTCTTATTACAAAAAGTCCTTGAAGGATTGTTCAAAAAGTCAAACTTTATTTTTCTCCAAAAATGAACTGGCAGAACCTCAGGAGAACTCGGCCCGAGTTCGGCCAAAGTTCGGCCCGAGTTCGGCCATTTGGAACGTTAGTGAACGTTGGGTTTTGGAACTTGGTCATCCTTCAGTTACGGGTTGTTACAAAGAGTTCTGTCCGAATCCTGCCTGAATTCTATCAGAGTTCTGTCTTTGGAAAAGCTATAAATAGAGAGGCATTTCGATCACTTCAACACACCAATTCACTTTCAATCTTCTCTCTTCTTAAACCTTCAGTCTCCCAAAGAGTTCTTAAAAGCTTTTATTTTCAAATTCCAAGCCAGTTACAATCCTCAAGTCAATTTTCCAGTACGGTACGGTCTAGAAGTTTCAGAGTGATTGTAATCAGAGGCTTGATAGAAGATTCAACTCTTCACAATTGAAGTTGGACGAGTTCTTCATATCAAATCTCGCGTCTGTAGAAGTTGCAAGGACTTCGTATGAAAACTTGCGGGATTTTCCAATAGTGGATTCGACTGGAACCTAGAGTTCTTCCGACTAGACTAGTCCTCACCAGAGGAAAACCAGTATAAATCTCGGCGTTTGCGTTTGCCTTCTGATCACTTTTAAATTATGTCATTTACTTTTTGTGATTATTATTATATTTGTGATCTAACTTCTAACAAGCTTTTAATTAGCAATATTCCGCTCCCTACTTTATTCACCCCCCTCTAGAGTATTCTGCTTTACGATTTCGTTCCTACAATTGGTATCAGAGTGAGGTTATACAGGTAAAGCAAGGTAAAATAGCAGTTATATTCAATTTTATATAGATCATCGCTTTACACATGGCAACTGTGAAATTCACAAGTGAAGGCCAAGCCACAAACAGACCTCCACTGTTTGACGGCACAAACTACATTTATTGGAAAACACGTATGAGTTTCTTTCTGAAATCTCTTGATTTTGATTTATGGTCTATTGTTATTGATGGCTATCAAAAGCCACCTCGTATAAATGTTGATGGAGTTTTAACTAAAAAACCCCATAACAAATATACAGAGGAAGAAAAAAAAAAAGACCAGTCTTGACGCACGTGCTATTAACGCTTTATTTTGTGCTTTAGACAGAACTGAATTTAACAGGGTGTCTATCTGCACCACTGCAAATGAAGTATGGAAACTTCTTGAAGTCACACATGAGGGAACAAACCAAGTCAAAGAATCAAAGGTCAGCAGACTTACTCAAGAGTATGAGGTGTTCAAGATGAAGCCCAACGAAACAGTTACTCAGATGTTCGAAAGATTCTTAGATATTGTAAATCCTTTGTCCTCCCTCTGCAAAGATTACAGTAACCATAAAAAAAATTCACAAACTTCTGCGAGCACTTACAAAGAACTGGATTTCGAAGGCTACTGCAATCATTGAAGGAAACGACCTCACTACCATGACACTTGAAGTACTCATGGGTAAGCTACTCACTCATGAACTAGAGCTGCAAGACTTTGAAGAGCCTGAACCAAAGAAGAAGACGATCGCTGTCAAAGCTCAGCAAAGAAAATCTACTGAAGATGATTCAGACAACAGTGAATCTGATGCTGAAGATCAAGCACTCCTTGCAAGAAAATTCAAAAGATTCTTGAGATATGAGAAGAAGATAAAAGAGAATAAGGGTGGAAACAGCTGGTATCAAGATGACGCTGTCTGCTACGACTGCAAGAAGAAAGGACACATGAAGAAGGACTGTCCTACAAACACATCAACAAGCAAGAAGAGCAACAGATACGAGAAAGGAAACCTGAAGAGATCAACATCTCAAAAGTATGCCAATACCAGCATATGGCATGAAAGTGAAGCCAGCGACTCTGAAGATGAACAATCAGAAGATGCTGCAAATGTATACTTTATAGCATCCGATCAGGTACTCTCTGAACCTATAGTTGATACATATGATGACTTCACCTTTGAGCAATTAGGAAAAGCCTTCAGTGAACTGATAAGTGATTACAGGAAACTGTATAACAAATATCAAACCTCTAAGAAGGTACTCAAAGAGTACAAAGGTGAAATAGGAAGACTTACCGACCTACTAGCTGAGGTTAATGATAATGTTAGTGAGTCTGGTGAGCTTTCTTCTATTAAGCTCTTATTACACGAGACTACCAAGTCATCCGAAAAAAGACAAGGTTATTGACCAACTGAAAGAAGAACTTTCTAAAGAGAAGAAAAGTCTTCAAAGTGCCCAAGTCGTAATGGAAGCACTCACTTCTGACTATACTAAGTTATATGACACTTCCAAAAGATTGAAAATTAGGTTAGGAAAATAGCCTGAGACTGCTGCTTCCTACCCTAACACGTGTCACTTACCAAAAAATCGAAAATTTCTAAACCTAACGCTGTCAGACCTAACCCTATCAAACCTTTGCCTAAAAAGGTTATGCCCAAACAAGATAATAGGTATGCTTTCTTCTACACCAGAAAACCTAAACCTACCAACCATGCACATCACTCAGCTTTCAACACTCAACATGCTAAATGTCATTATTGTGGCCTCATTTGTCATATATCTTCTGCATGTAGAATCAGAAAGCTAGTAGATTTAAATATTTATGCATGGATACCGAAAGCTAACCAGTCAGGACCCTACAAGAAATGGCTACCAATAGTTTCATCTGCAAATTGTTTTGTAGGTGGGACACCCTTCACATGCTAGGAGCAAATGGATCATCGACAGCGGTTGCTCACGGCACATGACCGGTGATGCTTCATTATTCGCAACACTGTCGAAGAGGAATAAAGAAGGATATGTCTCCTTCGGCAATAATTTAAAAGGATATATAATCGGTATTGGTGATATTGGTAAAGCTCCCTATCCACTAAATAAAGATGTTTGTCATGTTACTGAGTTAAAATATAATCTGTTCAATATAAGCCATTTAGCTGATTACGGTTATGGTATTAACTTTATAAAAGACAAATGTACTATTATTGATAGTTCAACTAGTAATACTATATTTGAAGGTATTAGAGAAGACAATATATATGTTTTCTATTTGTTGGAAGATACTAACATTTCAGGTAGATGTTTAATGGCTAAAATCAATGAGAGTCATCTGTGGCATATGAGACTCGGTCATGCAAATATGGATACTATTTCCAGATTATCCACAAAGAAGCTAGTACGCGGTTTACCGGACGTTACATTCAAGAAGGATGCGGTATGCAATCAATGTGAAAAGAACAAAGCTACTCGATCCTCTTTCAAGTCAGTAAACGCTGTATGTACTACTAGACCTCTACAATTACTACATATGGACTTATTCGGTCCTAGCAGAGTTGCTAACCTAGGAGGTAAGCTATATGCTTTTGTAATTGTAGATGATTATTCTAGATACACGTGGGTATATTTTCTGACACGCAAAAATGATGCATTATCGAAATTTGCCACCTTTTACAAGAAAGTACATAATGAAAAAGGTTACATGATCACTCGTATTAGAAGCGATCATGGAGGCGAATTCGAGAATGTAGAGTTTGAGCAATTTTGTGACACACATAGTTTTATACACGAATTCTCCGGCCCTAGGACTCCACAACAAAATAGAGTTATGGAACGTAAGAACAGAACTCTATCCGAAATGGCCAGAGTAATGTTAAACTAGTTTAGTCTACCCAAATATTTCTGGGCTGAAGCTGTCAATACAGCTTGTTTTGTTCTCAATAGAGTTCTAATTAGACCCAAATCGAAGAAGACTCCATTTGAGTTATGGTTTGATAGAATTCCATCAGTTTCATATTTTAGAATATTTGGTTGTAAATATTTTATTCTTAATACTAAAGATAATTTGGGAAAGTTTGATGAAAAGGCCGATGAAGGTATATTTTTAGGTTATGCGGGCAAAAGCAAAGGATACAGAGTCTTCAAAAAAAGAACTATGATCATCGAAGAGTCGATCATTGTCACCTTTGATGAACTATATCAAACGACAATCGATGACAATGACGAAGATCTCAATGTACCCAGCAAAGCACCAGCTGATCCTCCTAGAGAAGATCCAGGAACTAGCTACCTTCGGAGTCTGCCAAAAAAATTGAAGTTTACGGCTGATCATCCAAAGGATTTGGTAATTGGTGAGATTACCAAGGGTGTAAGTACTCGCTCCTCTAATAAAAATATAGCTTCTTGTGTTGCTTTTGTATCTCAGTTTGAACCAAAAAATATTGATGAAGCATGTAGTGATAATTTTTGGATAGATGCTATGCAAGAGAAAGTAAACCAATTTGAATGGAATCAAGTTTGGAAAGTTGTTCCCAAGCCTATTAATCATCCGGTCATTGGCAACCGATGGATATTCCGAAATAAATTGAACGAGAATGGTTTAGTGACTCGCAATAAGGCTCGACTCGTAGCTCAAGGATACAATCAGAAGAAGGTTTCGACTACGATGAGACTTATGCCACAGTTGTGAGATTAGAATCCATTAGCATGTTATGTACATTTGTATGTTTTCATAATTTCAAATTATTTCAAATGGATGTCAAAATCGCTTTTTTTAAATGGTTTTATAAAAGAAGAGGTTTATGTAGCTCAACCACCCGATTTTACTGATTTCAAATTTCCTGAATATGTTTTTAAGTTGAAGAAAGCTTTATACGGTTTGAAACAAGCCCCTCGTACTTGGTATGATCGTCTAAGCTATTTTCTACTTGATAACGGTTTTTCAAAGAAAAAGGTTGACACTACTTTGTTTATAAAGTCTCTGAATAATATTATTCTTTTGATTCAAATCTATGTAGATGATAGTATCTTTGGATCTACTGATGAATCTCTCTGTCAAGAATTCTCAAAGTGTATGCAGAATGAGTTTGAGATGAGCATGATGGAAGAGCTGAAGTTCTTTCTCGGACTACAAATCAAAAAAACCAACAATGGAACGTTCATAAATCGAGCTAAGTACACAAAAGATCTACTAAAAAAGTTTGACATGGAAGCAGCAAAGCCACTTAGCACTCCAATGGCGACTTCAACCAAGCTTGATATTGATGAACAATGCAAACCTGTCGACATACGAAAGTATCGAGGTATGATTGGTAGCTTACTTTATTTAACTGCCAGTCGACCAGACATCATGTTTAGTGTTTTCTTATGTGCTCATTTTCAAGCCAATCCTAAGGAATCACATCTGTGCGCAGTTAAGAGTATCTTTCGATACCTTAAAGGCACTTCTTCTGTCGGCTTATGGTATCCCAAAACTACGTATTTTGACCTAACCGGTTATTCCGATGCTAATTTTGTCGGATACAAAGTAGATAGAAAAAGCACCAGCGGCACATGTCATTTTCTAGGAAACCCTCTAGTCTCTTGGTTTAGTAAAAAGTAAAATTTTGTTGCATTATCAACAACAGAGGCTAAGTATATCGCCGCAGGACGTTGTTGTGCACAAATTTTGTGGATGAAACAAACCTTAGAAGACTATGGATTGCATTTTACACATATACCCATTTTCTGTGATAATACTAGTTCTATAAATTTGACTAAGAATCCTGTATGTCATTCTCGTACTAAACATATCGAAATTCGACATCATTTTCTTAGAGATCATCAACAAAATGGAGATATAGACCTTGTATACATAGACACACAGAATTAATTAGCTGACATATTCACAAAACCATTAGCGGAAGATCGTTTCAACTATTTACGTCGAGAATTAAGAATTTTAGATATCAATAATATTAATTAATTTTGTTTTATTAATTATTTATTCGATACTCATAAACTGTTTTCGAGACAAGTCTAAAAAGAGTCTGTCTGTCACCACGACTACGGTCGAAGCGAAGCGGTACTTAAGGGTTCCCTAGTGAACCTCCGCTAGCTGGGACAACACTCCTACAGCTAATCTGAGACAGATGCTGAGTAAAAAATATTAATTTATAAAATAATATTAATTATATTATTTTGAGATTTAAAATTACTGAACTTTGAATTAAGTATTTGAAACGAATTAATGAAAAGAATGTGGTCTCATTTGATTTTTTTTATATACATATAGCCATGCAACCCTAGGCGAATTCGTTCCGAGTTCGTTCCGAATTCGGCCAGAGTTCGGTTGGGTGTTTATATATAACAGCAGCAACCCGAGGCCTCCTTCTTCTTCATAACTTCCCACATCTTCCAAACAGCAGCTCCGCCCCCTCCGAACCCTAGTTCTACTACTTCCTTGTTCTTCCAATTCTTGTGGTGTTTCTCTCCAAAACTTTGGATTCGTGCGAAGATCGTCGTCCTCTGCAACATATCCAATTCTTGGAAGGTATAATCCCTTCTTCTACCACTTTTTACTACTTAGGGTTTATAGAATTTTTGGAAAAGAATGCCTAAGTTCAATCCCTTCAAGAGGAAGAAGACTCATGCCAGTGAAGAGGTATCGTCTTCAGATCCACATACGGATTGCCTTTTTTCTCCGATCCAATCGGACGATGGTGTGTCGGATGAGTTTTATTTTAAAAGTTTCGATCAAGCGTTATTGTGGTACGCTGATTTTAACATGCGTACTATTTGCACCGGATCACCGATCAAGTGGACTATCTTTCCGGATCACCGTCATTATTTTAAGGCATTAAGGTTACAACACTTTGTCACCTTACAATTCCCCATTGCTACTAATGCCATTAGATTATTCTTCTATAATTTCGTGTTAGACACTTTTACAGCGAGGACACGTGTTGGAGGAATTGATATTAAATTCACTGATGACACCTTAACGAAAATCCCTGGTATTCCAAATCAAGGTGCCCCGCTAGATGACATCACTGATTTTGATTTCCCCGATGGTACTACACTCGTTAGTTTCAAGAATGAACTTTGTGCGCCTGCACGCATTCTTCCTGGAAAGTTCAAGGCTAATAACTTGAACTTGTTTAACTACGAATTACATCGCATCATCTATTCCACCTTACTTCCTAAATCGACTTCTAAAGATGATGTGACTGCACTTGAGCTTTCTGCTCTTTATCATATTCTTAAGGGGATTCCTTTTTTTGTCCCTAAGACTATTATTCAGATGATGGGTAGATGTCGCGGGAGAGACCGCAACCTATCATATATGATGCTCATTTCTTGCATTTTTTAGAGATGTAATATTGATTTATCTACTTGTGCTGTCGACCCCGAGCCCATGTTTCTCAAACTCTCTCATCACAGCATTGCATCTGTTGCTTCACCCACTGCACATACTCCTCCTGCATCTACTCCCACTGATCCCACAGTACCTGTTCCTACTCATTCCTACCCTATGACATTTGAGGGTATCCATCAGTACTTATCAGATCTGCAGTCTTTTTATGTTGAAACCTCTAGGGAACACGAGTTTCGTGATGTGACTTGGTTCCAGGCGATTGCCAACTCCCTCGCCAATCTGAGGTTTGCGCAAATGGGACATTCTGCTAGCTCTCTGCCTCGAGACCCTTCTGTTTCTGGCTACCGCATTGATAACGAGACGGTACACTCTCTGTTCCAGCCAGGAAATGCATATGATTGGTATCGTACCACTGGCGTCACTTCTCGTACTTCTGGCGCTAGTACTTCTAGAGCTGGTCCTTCTGGACATGGTGGTGCTGCAGATGATGATGATGATGATGTTTTGATATGTTAGATTATTGAGACTGTTACTTTTAGTCTTATGTTTACTTGGAAATGCTCCGATATTCTATGATTTTATTAGCACTTTTTAGATTTTATCAGTACTTTTTCTTATGTGACTATTCATGGACATGGTTGTTTTTTATTATGCCTCAGTTTTTGGCATCTTAGTATATTTTTCAGCACTCTATTTGTTTCAGTTTATAGTATCACTATTTATTTATGTTGCTTCCTTCTTTTCATACTGCCTGAGACAAATACATGCCTCTTACTGTTTCTACCATCTGTTATGATTATTTCTTTTTTATGTGTTTCTTCACTGTTTGTTACTTATGCATTGATTGCGGGAGAGCTTTCTCTTATGTAATTATTTTGCTAAGTGACAATGGAGGAGAAATAAGGATCTAACATCTTTTGTGAAATACAGGATATGAACAATTTTTCTTTACTATTTTGATTTGATTCCGAGCTTAGATGTTATATCGGCAAGGTTTGTCAATTATCAAAATGGGGGAGATTGTTGGCCCATTGGTCATGGTCAAACCTGATTTTAATAATTGATCAAACTCTGTCTAGAAATAAATGCAAGTCAACTCAGATGTTACCTACGACATTTTGGACACTGCTCAACAATGGTTATCAACAATGCTCAAGACTGAAGCCGTTTGCCTCTCCGGATGTACTTCTTGCTAAGCAATGTATTTTTTTATTTTATTTGAGTCTAGGAATACTTTGTACACCGAGTCGTAGTGGCAAATAGGCTATCCTAAAAAGTTTTCAAAACTATCATATTCTTTTACAAATGACCCATATTTTTACAAAATATTCTTATTACAAAAAGCCCTTGAAGGATTGTTCAAAAAGCCAAACTTTATTTTTCTCCAAAAATGAACTAGCAGAACCTCAGGAGAACTCAGCTCGAGTTCGGCTAGAGTTCGGCCCGAGTTCGGCCATTTGGAACGTTAGTGAACGTTGGATTTTTGAACTTGGTCATCCTTCAGTTACGGGTTGTTACAAAGAGTTCTGTCCGAATTCTGCCCAAATTCTGTCAGAGTTCTGTCTTTGGAAAAGCTATAAATAGAGAAGCATTTCGATCATTTCAACACACCAATTCACTTTTAATCTTCTCTCTTCTTAAGCCTTCAGTCTTCCAAAGAGTTCTTAAAAACTTTTATTTTCAAATCTCAAGCCTGTTACAATCCTCTAGTCGATTTGCCAGGGCGGTACGGTCTAGAAGTTTCAGAGTGATTGTAATCAGAGGCTTGATAGAAGATTCAACTCTTCACAATTGAAGTTGGACGAGTTCTTCGTATCAAAGCTCGTGTCTGTAAAGTTGCAAGGACTTCGTATGAAAACGTGCGGGATTTTCGAATAGTGGATTCAACTAGAAGCTAGAGTTCTTTCGACTGGACTAGTCCTCACCAGAGGAAAACTAGTATAAATCTTGGTGTTTGTGTTTGCCTTCTGATCACTTTTAAATTCTGTCATTTACTTTTTGTGCTTATTATTATATATGTGATCTAACAGCTAACAAGCTTTTAATTAGCAATATTCTGCTGCCTACTCTATTCACCCCCCTTAGAGTATTCTGCTTTACGATTTTATTCCTACAGCATCCTGGTCACTTTTGGTCAAGGACCTGACCACCCTGATCAAACCTCTGTGAAACTTCTTCGCCTTCGTCGTCTCGCTCAGATCCTCAATAAATCTGCTTAGCCGGCAGAACTCTCCTGCATACTCCTCGACTGTCTGGTTCTCCTGAACCAGACTCTCGAACTGCTTCTCTATGCCTTCCAGTGTTACATCTGGGAAGAACTGCTCCTTGAACAGCTTTTTGAAGGCTGCCCAAGTCCGTCCCTCGGTTCCCACTCTATGGTCTGTCTGGTACCATATCACGACAAGGTCCTGCATCTAACTGCCAGCTGCCTCTACCCGAAGACGGGCTGGTATCTCTACCAGCCGGAATATCTCCTCGATATGCTCGATCCAATCATCGACATATAGGATCCCCTTTGTGCCTCGAAAGTCCCTAGGACGCATCTTCTGGAAATCTTGGATGCTTGGCGTCCGCTGCTGATACTGCTGGATCTGGCCTTCCTGTGGCTGTGCAGTCACCCGCTCCACGGTCGTCCTAACCAGCTGGTGGACATCGTCTATACCCTGACAGAAGTCAGCAGTATGGTGCTGCTTCTGCTGCTGATGCGACTCCAAGATTCGCTCCACTAAGAAAAAGAGGTGTGCAACATCAACTAATCCCGTAGGTGGCTGCTGTTGTGGCTGAAGCACCTCAGGAATAACAGGGGTCGGCCTCCAAATAGGTAGAGGCATAAGGGGAGCTACAGTCTCATGAATCAGATGAGCTGGACGAGATGTGGCAGACCTCTCGGCAGTATCCTCCTGGCCGGGGTGATGAGATCGTGTCTCCATAACCATCCTGAAGACAGACCAAACAAGAAAATCAATACTGAAAAAGAAGCGATATAATCAAAGGAGGAAATTTTTTTCAAGATGAAGCAATTATCAGCAGGAATTTAGTTGGCAGGAATTTAGATAAGAGTTTTTCCTATATGTGATTTAGCACCTCAAAACTTATTTCCTATATTCTACTGTAGGATGTAGTGATACTCTAGTTCGAGTACCACTACAAAAGTGTACTAGTTGCGAATCTCGAGACCTACATCGGCCACCAATAAAAACGTGTCATGACCCGCACCCAGTGTAGGGACACGAGAAGTGGGCACGCCCAGCCTACTTCATAGTGTCAGCGGTAGAATGCTGCCCTAGGTTACATACATCTAACACAGCATAAGTGTGACTACACAAGATATACTCTCCAATCGGAGGACAATATAGAAGGTATATCTCAATCAAAATTCTAAGATAGAAGTAGCACGATATGATAGATATGAAATCTTAAAAGAGAACATACAAACAGAAGGAAAGTCTAAGTGTTTAAACGACACAACATCACAAACATCCAGAATAATACAACTCTAAAGTCAATAGAATTAATATAATGAAAATAAGATAAAGCCTAGCTATTCTAGTCTAAGTAGTAGGGATGACGTCCTCAGCTTGGGCTGGATCCTCCTGTGGGTCCAACTCTCAGGTTTCATCTAGATGGGCTCTATAGTAGGTTGGGTAGAAGTCTTCGGTATCATCTATAATATTTTCAACAAGTCCAGTAGGGACATGAGCGAGCACAATACATCCCACGCAGTTCATATCATGTCAGGAAATATAAAGCATACAAAAGAGTAAGATACATGAACGATAAGAAGATCTACATGAAAACGAGAGATATTTGTAAACTGGAAATATATACATAATAATTAAGAACTGTAAGTGACTAGTGATTTAGAGCACAATATGGTTATGTAAACAGGTTAGGTTATACCATGAATGGGACTCCATTACTCGAGGGCACAATAGACGTATACAATATTTTATACAATAGGAGATTTGATCGCATAACCATTTCCTACTCACCCACCCTAATTAATACACAAGGATCCAGTCAAGTTACGTTACCTGTACAATAGTTTATCCATGGGCTCATGTGATCATGAGAGTACAAGATTGCACAAGAGTATACATAAATAGGGGTGTACAATAAATACAATATATTCGTGAAAAATATATGATAATATGTATTTGATGTATCCGAGGGGGATAACATCGCAAGGCAAGATCCATATAGTACCAATTCGTGATAGCAATCATGAAAACATCAAGTAAAGTGATCTAGAGCAAGAATATAAGTCTTGACAAGTATGAAACAATCAGAGAATGTACTCGCCTGCGATCTGAATGTCTACGAGAATATACTGTCCAAATCTAGGTATTTGAGTCCTATTTAGAGCAACACAAGTCATGATGTATACAAAGAGGTTATAAATGAAGTGTATAATGCATCTACATAATTTCTAAGTCAATCTAGGCCAAAGTCAACTCTAAGTCAAACATGGTCAACTGTCTAGGTCGAACGAGGTCAACAAGTCAAGATTGGTCAACTATGAGTCACACTGGGTCACCCTCTAGTCTATCTAGGCATTAACATATAGCAAGACATCTGTATATCTACCACTTATATATAAACATCTAAATACCGATATAACATCATATATATACTACCCTAAATGTATACTTACAACTCAAAACCTATATAATCCCTAACTCTAAACCATATAGATAAATACACATGTCTCTCAAAGACATATCTAATATACCATACACAACCAATTTATTAGTCTAACTCTCATCTGATACCCCTTCCTATAAAACACACCTATCTAACAAGTTCATAAGTAAAAACCTATACAACCTTACATCATATATATATAACCATATCTCATATAGACATATATATATCTATAACTCATAAACCTATACTAACCCCACAACCTAATATCTAAACTAACACTCATATTCAATCACCCTCTAAACTTTCATCTACCAAATCACTCACATTAAACCAAATCTATCATTTAACCCATTAACCAACTAACTCAATTTAAAACTCTAACAAGGACAAGCAAGCCTAGGCAGGGTCAAGGTCAAGCCAGCTGAATACTATGCCAAACCAGGTCAAGCAGAGCCTTGGTCACACTACAACTGCTCTGTTGTGACATGAGGGGGCAGCAGCCCCTTTGCCCTCACTGCTGCTGCGCATCCCTTCATCCACTATTTCAAATCCCATTTGAAATCCTCACTTATCTTACCACATCATACCAAAACTCACAACTTATCTCTAAACAAAAATCAAATCCTAACTAACCCATATCAAATATTACCAAACATATTTATCTACTAAACCCTATACAACAAAAGCAAATGTACCAACAATACCTAAATTAATATATCACATTAAAACAACCTACTGGAATTCCAGAAAATTAAATAATCATAAAACCAATCAAAAAAATACTTAAAATCCCGGGTTTCTCATTCACAGTTCACAGTATTAGTGAACTCCTTCGAAACCCAAATCGAAACTCCAAACTTAATAAAAACCCAAATTTCAGATGTTTAGTAGTGTCACCTATATGTACACGTGTCAGGGAGGTGCTGTCACGACCCGCACCCTAGAGTAAGGGCACGAGACGTGGGTACGTCCAGCCTACGCCGCAGTGTCGGCGATAGAACGCTGTCCTAGGTCAAACATCTAACAATATAAAGGTACCTGTACAGTATATACTCTCCGAATGGAGGTGACATAGCAGATACAGTCTCAATCACAACTAAGGAAGAGCAAGATAAAAGATAGGTAAAACATGAATTCCAAAAGAGATACAGCAGATAGAAGTCTAAGTGTCTAGATACACAAACCCAGAAAACATCTCAAAGCTCAATACAGTAATCTATAGGATAAATATAACTCAATAAAACTTAAATAACTAACTATACAACCTCTACTGTGTCTCCTCTAGGCTAGCAGGCAACCTCCAGGCTATCTGTAAAATTTATCAACAGGTCCAGTCAGGACAGGAACGAGTACAACTCATCAAGAAAACCCAAGTAATGACGGAGAACTATAAAGCAGTTATAGACAGTTTTATTGATGAATATGGCAGTTTATATACAGGTGATGGTGTGGAGAACAGATAAGATACAAGGAAAGTAAGTAACTAAAATAAGAGAAGAATGATGGCAATGAAGACTGTAAAATAAATCTAGCTGAACTAAGGTAACAGAATAAGTCCAGAAAGTAATTGCAAAACCAGTGTAAAACTACTATAAATCCAGTACGGAATAAATCTAAAATAATATGAATCCAGTACCAGATGATTCTAGGTAGTGATCAAGAATCCAGGAGAGTCCAGCTAATCTAATAGTGTGTTTTAAAATATCGAGATCGACATGTAAACGGCTGTGGGTAATCAGGCACACCTCTCACTGATCAGGCGAGAGATGGCTATGCTTCCAGTAGATTCCAGTTGGAGATTCCAGATTTGGGGTATGTCTACATATCTTACTCGATATTTCCCCGCCCCGTAAAATAAATGAATCCAGAATTCGACACGAGAATTGAGGTGAGTCCAGCCAAAATATGATGATTCCAGTAATAGATTCCGAAATTATTCCAGTGATTCCAGTAATAGATTCCGAAATGATTCCAGTGATTCCAGTAATAGAGGCCAGATAATATGGTAAGTGTGTCGCATACATGAATCCAGAATATCCATACGTGTGGTATCAGAGAATCACATAAAACTAAATAGAACTGAAATACAGTAACTGGCAAATAAATGAGAGAACTATCAGAGAATGTACTCGCCTGCTACTCTAAAAAGAGTAGTATAAAGTCAGATATCTGCACCGGAGTCACAATGTCCTAAATAGAGCAGTACCGGTTATAACATGTTTAAAATAAGGTAAATGAAGTCTACGATGCAATCTACATGAATTCTAGGTCAATCTAGGTCAAAGTCAACTCTAAGTCAAACCTGGTCAACTGTCTAGGTCAAACTAGGTCAATCTTAATCTAGTCAAGTCTCACTAGGCCTAACCAAACCTAGACTAACAAGCACACCGAATTTCTAGGCTATACAAGCCAACATACACCCAACTCTATATAGTATGCAATTATTCAATACTCAAATAGGCAAGAATTCACATTGGATATACACTAGGTAATCTATTACTTTAAGCTATATATGTCTACACATATATACACATGTATATATTGGTATTCAATATTAGGTCTATAATCACGGCATTTCAAATGGTTATATAAACTTATATATTACAACACAGTATGCTAACATATATATAATATACATACACAGCTAAGTTAACTATATTCATAAATACTTATTTAAGAGGCTATGTGTATGTATGTGAACATGGCAAAGGGGCAAGTGAGGTTTAAATGGGCATATATAGTGTATACATATCAAAGAGTGTCAAAGTGTAAGTGAACAATGTGTCAAGTATGATAGTGTCAACATAGTGTAAGGGGGTACATGAGGTAATATAGGATTTGTGTTAACATAGAACATTACATCTCATTAACTTGTATATTGCATACATTATATCTATTATTACATTACATTCATGCTTGCATTCATTCATCATTCATTTATTCTCTTGCACCACTATATGCACTATACATTACATACTATGGAACCTACATATTCATTACAAGCCATACTTATACATGCTTACATTAGATAGGATACTTACAACTTATACATCATTTATTTAAATATCTACTCATGCTTGCATTCTCTATTTAATTACATAATGTATATACATTAACATGGGTTAAAATCAAATAGAACATTATATTACACACAAGGGTGCACAAAATGCATATGCCGAATAGTAACTCCTACTAATAATCAATATTGTACCATCTCAGCATGAATTAAAATCTAGGATTAAAGTATGTTATAGATCTATGTGTTAGCCTTCCGAAACTTCAAACGGATCGCGTTTTTGTTTCCGAAAACTCCCGAAATCGCGAAAACACCGAGAACGTGTTTGTCTTTCGTACAGCTGACACTCAAATAATTCTCCAGAAAGTTACAGAAAAAATTAGGCCTACTAATACATGTTTTTGGAAAGCTAACTTCAATACGCTTCTTTTAAAAAAACGAGAGATTAAACCGAGCTTTGAGCTAGAAGTTATGACATTTCTAAGTTAGGGCTGAAATTAAAAACGTGGATAAAAATCATGACGGATTTGGGTAGTTTGAGACAAAAGAACACAAGTATATAACATAATATATCAAGAACTCACTCTCTACACTAATATATATATATGAGACACTATAGAACACATCTCCAATACAAAAATATGAGATTAAACATGTAATAATTCATTCATACATAACAACAACACATAGTGTGTCCAAATTTGGGGTTTTCCCACATGGACACAACCACAACACAAAGGACACTCCTATGACCTCCAAATGTACATGAAATAGACACAAATGGAGATACAACCATGGGGATCATTCCTATGGGTTCAAAATAGACCTATATGTATGTGGAAATAAAAAGAAGAAGGGATTTATACCTCCCGGTAGATCGAATCGAAGAAAAGCCTTCCCGGAGCGACATCGACACGTAGAGATTCCAAAAGGACACGAACGAGCTCCGAATCCTCCCAAACTTGGGTAGCTTCCTCCTTGGCTAGAATGGAGAAGGAAAGAAGAAGATTTGGTGGCGAAATGGAAGGATTTGGTGGAGAAATTGCTAGGGATTGCTCTCTAGGAATTTGGGGAAGAACAAGAGAGAGATTGTGGATGAGAATAATAAAATGAACTTGAGCCTATCCTCTCCCAAAGTGGCTGACCATATGGGGCTATTTGTCCTATTATGGTAAGGTCCAAAATGCCCCCACTAACCTATTCTATGAGTATTAGGAAAGGGCTAATTGGTTGGGGCTAAATTAGTCATTCTAAAGTCTCTAATCACACTAACCTTATCCATAATAATTAGTCTAACTACTAACTAAAATTAATATCATGTGGACTAAAATTAATATCATGTGGGCCATGCCTAATTAGTGTATGGGCCCACTAAAGTCAACACTACCCCCGGGTCCCCGTTTCAAGTCGGATTGAGCTGAAATTCGAACCCGACTCAAATAATCCCAAAACAATATCATAAATAATAAAATAAATTCCAAAAATATTTCAAAATATAAAATAACAAAAATACCCCTGTTTCTGAAAACTGGGGGTGACAAATTCCTCGAAATTAAAACCAAACAATAGTAAAATGTCAAAATCACAAGTCATAATTTTAAATAGTTTAAAAATGATTAAAATTACCAAAAAACATAATATGAAATATTAATCAATAAATAATAATTATAATTACAAAATTTTAAAATTACCCTCATCTGGAAAACTGGGTGTTACAATCTTACCCACCTTATAAAAATTTCGTCCTCGAAATTAAGATGATCGCACCCCCTTCTAGGTCAAACATAGTCAAGGGTCAATCACTAGTCAGTTTCTCAACATCCAAGTACTTGGTCATCAACTGGTCAACTTCTTAGGGTTTTACCTATGCTAGCTATTTAGGTGTTGGCAACTAGAATTTAGCAAAAGAGAAACTCTATAATAGACTAGCTCTTAACTTCCTAATCCTATAAAGTCACCTATAACTAAATACCTACAAGCTAAGCACATGAATACCAAATACCACATATATATATATGCTCAAGAACAATAACCCATCACATATATCCTAAGTATATCATATATATATATATACATGACTGATCAACCAAGGGTTAAGGCAGACTAAACTTATAAGGGTCTGAAATAATGCTTAGAACTAGGCTAAGGATGAATGGTCTGAATCAAGGGGACATGGTATCTAGTGAAGGGTCTGCACACTGCCTATAAAGGTGATCAACACAAAGGAACTCAACACGAAGAGAACTTAACTAAAATGGAAAACTGAACCAAGTATAGGCTAAACAACATGTTTATAACCCTATACAACAATGGCCTATAGATACCAACTAACCTATATCCCATATGCCAATATCATCTGCAATCTATCTATGCAAATAGATCTCTCGGTCTTAGGTGAAACTACAACTATACTCAAAGGCAGGCTCTGGTCATGGGTGCCTCACTGGAAAAGGTAAGAGAAAGTAGTAATAATCATCAAGGATGTAAGGCATACTAACATCCTATCTGTAACTGGTTGGTATTATAGATAACAGGAGAATTATCTGCAATGGGTTACTATTCTAAAACCAATGCTAACTATCACATCTAGGTTACAAACACTCTACAAGTCATCATACCATTATACTATGAAGGAACTACCTATGAAAAAGTTCTACAAAACTAAATATCCCTACTCCTAAGTCATTATAATAATCAAAAGGGTATGATGTTTAAACCTTCTCAAGATACAATCTGTTAATCATATGCGTATGTCCAAAATCATGTTGTCCAGAGTCTTCATCATGCTAGTGAGCAAGGCTACGATAATCACAGAGTCCTTGACTAAGGTACGTACCTCTAGGTTCATGGTATTTAAAAATTTTGCACTGCCGCATGCGACGGCGAAAACCTTAAATTCCCATACCCAAGAATACATCCAAAATCTGACTACATGTCCTCACTATGCCAACTAACACGACTATCAAGGATTCTAGTTCCCATGATCTAGGCGACCTAGCACATATGATTTGCTCAGAAGAAAAAAACAAACACAACAAAAGAGTAACATGACAAAATTAATCAATCAACAAGGAATAGATGGAATCGGATTTCAAGGTAATTAAAAAAGACAATTGCGGGAATGAAATTGAGAAGAACGAAACTTACAGCAAGATCTCCAATGGTCTATGCATCCTTGACTGTCCTGACGATATTTTGCCCTGCTAGTTTTCCCTGGTCTGCTGCTGATGCTGAATGAATCACCGCTGTTGAGAGAAATCAGAAATGACGGAAGAAAATCTCTGTACAAATAGAGGTGCACCTCCAATGTAGCAGAACGACAACCTGAGTCGGCATAACAGAAACTGCGGTCTCGAGGCCCTGATGAACAGGACGAGAGGTGGCCAGCCTCTCGATAGTATTCCCCGAACCGGAGCGATGTGATCGTGTCTTCATAACCATCATGAAGACAGATCAAACCAAGACGCAATTACTGAGAATGAAGTGAAAAAATCAAGAGAGGACAGTTTATATTCAAGGGAAGTCAATAAGCAACAATTTGGATAAAATGAATCTGATTAAGAGTTTTTCCTAATATGATTGAGTACCTCAAAAATAAATATCCTAATCCTACTGCAGGCTGTAGTAATACTCTAGTTCGAATACCACTACATAAACTCGACCTGCATGGGCCACCACTAAAAATGTGTCATGACCCGCACCCTAGAGTAAGGGCACGAGACGTGGGTACGTCCAGCCTACGCCACAATGTCGGCGGTAGAACGCTGTCCTAGGTCAAACATCTAACAATATAAAGGTACATGTACAGTATATACTCTCCGAATGGAGGTAACATAGCAGATACAGTCTCAATCACAACTAAGGTAGAGCAAGATAAAAGATAGGTAAAACATGAAATCCAAAAGAGATACAGCAGATAGAAGTCTAAGTGTCTAGATACACAAACCCAAAAAATATCTCAAAGCTCAATACAGTAATCCATAGGATAAATACAACTCAATAAAACTGAAATAACTAACTATACAACCTCTACTGTGTCTCCTCTATGCTAGCAGGCAACCACCAGGCTATCTGTAAAATTTATCAACAGGTCCAGTCAGGACAGAAACGAGTACAACTCATCAAGAAAACCCAAGTAATGACAGAGAACTATAAAGCAGTTATAGACAGTTTTATTGATGAATATGGCAGTTTATATACAGGTGATGGTGTGGAGAACAGATAAGATACAAGAAAAGTAAGTAACTAAAACAAGAGAAGAATGATGGCAATGAAGACTGTAAAATAAATCTAGCTGAACTAAGGTAACAGAATAAGTCCAGAAAGTAATTGCAAAAAAAGTGTAAAACTACTAAAAATCCAGTACGAAATAAATCTAAAATAATATGAATCCAGTACCAGATGATTCTAGGTAGTGATCAAGAATCCAGGAGAGTCCAGCTAATCTAATAGTATGTTTTAAAATATCGAGATCGACATGTAAATGGCTGTGGGTAATCAGGCACACCTCTCACTGATCAGGCGAGAGATGGCTATGCTTCCAGTAGATTCCAGTTGGAGATTTCAGATTTGGGGTATGTCTACATGTCTTACTCGATATTTCCCTGTCCCGTAAAACAAATGAATCCAGAATTCGACACGAGAATCGAGGTGAGTCCAGCCAAAATATGATGATTCCAGTAATAGATTCTTAAATGATTCCAGTGATTCCAGTAATAGATTCCGAAATGATTCCAGTGATTCCAGTAATAGAGGCCAGATAATATGGTGAGTGTGTCGCATAGATGAATCCAGAATATCCATACGTGTGGTATTAGAGAATCACATAAAACTAAATAGAACTGAAATACAGTAACTGGCAAATAAATGAGAGAACTATCAGAGAATGTACTCGCCTGTTACTCTAAAAAGAGTAGTATAATGTCAGATGTCTGCACCGGAGTCACAATGTCCTAAATAGAGCAGTACCGATTATAACATGTTTAAAATAAGGTAAATGAAGTCTACGATGCAATCTACATGAATTCTAGGTCAATCTAGGTCAAAGTCAACTCTAAGTCAAACCTGGTCAACTGTCTAAGTCAAACTAGGTCAATCTTAATCTAGTCAAGTCTCACTAGGCCTAACCAAACCTAGACTAGCAAGCACACCCAATTTCTAGGCTATACAAGCCAACATACACCCAACTCTATATAGCATGCAATTATTCAATACTCAAATAGGCAAGAATTTATATTGGATATACACTAGGTAATCTATTACTTTAAGCTATATATGTCTACACATATATACACATGCATATATTGGTATTCAATATTAGGTCTATAATCATGGCATTTCAAATGGTTATATAAACTTATATATTACAACACAATATGCTAACATATATATAATATACATACATAGCTAAGTTAACTATATTCATAAATACTTATTTAAGAGGCTATGTGTGTGTATGTGAACATGGCAAAGGGGTAAGTGAGGGTTAAATGGGCATACGTAGTGTATACATATCAAAGAGTGTCAAAGTGTAAGTGAACAATGTGTCAAGTGTGATAGTGTCAACATAGTGTAAGGGGGTATATGAGGTAATATAGGATTTGTGTTAACATAGAACATTACATCTCATTAACTTGTATATTGCATACATTATATCTATTATTATATTACATTCATGCTTGCATTCATTCATCATTCAATTATTCTCTTGTACCACTATATGTACCATACATTACATACTATGGAACCTACATATTCATTACAAGCCATACTTATACATGCTTACATTAGATAGGATACTTACACCTCATACATCATTTATTTAAATATCTACTCATGCTTGCATTCTCTATTTAATTGCATAATGTATATACATTAACATGGGTTAAAATCAAATAGAACATTATATTACACACAAGGGTACACAAAATGCATATGCCGAACAGTAACTCCTACTAATAATCAATACTGTACCATCTCAGCATGAATTAAAATCTAGGATTAAAGTATTTTATAGATCTATGTGTTAGCTTTTCGAAGCTTCAAACAGGTCGTGTTTTTGTTTTCGGAAACTCCCGGAATCGCGAAAACACCGAGAACGCGTTTGTCTTTCGTACAGCTGACACTCAAAAAATTATCCAGAAAGTTACAGAAAAAATTAGGCCTATTAATACATGTTTTTGGAAAGCTAACTTCAATACGCTTCTTAAAAAATGGGAGATTAAACCAAGCTTTGAGCTAGAAGTTATGACATTTCTAAGTTAGGGCTGAAATTAAAAACGTGGATAAAAATCATGACGGATTTGGGTAGTTTGAGACAAAAGAACACAAGTATATAACATAATATATCAAGAACTCAATCTCTACACTAATATATATATATATATGAGACACTATAGAACACATCTCCAATACAAAAATATGAGATTAAACATGTAATAATTTATTCATACATAACAACAACACATAGTGTGTCCAAATTTGGGGTTTTTCCATATGGACACAACCACAACACAAAGGACACTCCTATGACCTCCAAATGGACACGAAATAGACACAAATGAAGATACAACCATAGGGGTCATTCCTATGGGTTCAAAATAGACCTATATGTATGAGGAAATAAAAAGAAGAAGGGATTTATACCTCCCGGTAGATCAAATCGAAGAAAAGCCTTTCCGGAGCAACACCGACACGTAGAGATTCTAAAAGGACACGAACGAGCTCCGAATCCTCCCAAACTTGGGTAGCTTTCTCCTTGGCTAGAATGGAGAAGGAAAGAAGAAGATTTGGTGGCAAAATGGAAGGATTTGGTGGAGAAATTGCTAGGGATTGCTCTCTAGGAATTTGGGGAAGAACAAGAGAGAGAGAGTGTGGATGAGAATAATGAAATGAACTTGAGCCTATCCTCTCCCAAAGTGGCTGGCCATATGGGGCTATTTGTCCTATTATGGTAAGGTCCAAAATGCCCCCACTAACCTATTCTATGAGTATTAGGAAAGGGCTAATTGGTTGGGGCTAAATTAGTCATTCTAAAGTCTCTAATCACACTAACCTTATCCATAATAATTAGTCTAACTACTAACTAAAATTAATATCATGTGGACTAAAATTAATATCATGTGGGCCATGCCTAATTAGTGTGTGGGCCCACTAAAGTCAACACTACCCCGGTTCCCCGTTTCAAGTCAGATTGAGCTGAAATTCGAACCCGACTCAAATAATCCCAAAACAATATCATAAATAATAAAATAAATTTCAAAAATATTTCAAAAATACAAAATGACAAAAATACTCCTGTTCCTGAAAACTGGGGGTGACAAATACCTCGAAATTAAAACCAAACAATAGTAAAATGTCAAAATCACAAGTCATAATTTTAAATAGTTTAAAAATGATTAAAAATTACCAAAAATTATAATATGAAATAATAATCAATAAATAATAATTATAATTACAAAATTTTAAAGTTACCCTCATCTGGAAAACTGGGTGTTACAGGTGCAATCGTGTCCATAAAGCTTGACACTAAGTGTCCAAAATATGCTAAAATGTGTATCAGTAACACAGTGTCGTCTAGGCCTCGTACAGCCGTATCGAGCTCGATTGGGCTCGACACAGGGCTCGAGACACAACATGCTCGTGCACACACATAGAGGGGGTATAGGGCTATAGGGTCTACACCCTGATTCGAATCCTCGTTATGTCATGACAGGGCACGAAGTCAGTATCAGAGGATAAAACCCGACTGCATAGTGACAGTGCAAAACTTGTGCGTGCGTGAGAACGTGTCCGATATGACACGTGGCCAAGCATGGCTTGGGGGTGACCTGCAATCATTGCCCCGACCTACTGGCCAAGTGTCAGGCCACCATGTGGCATGGCGTATCCAAAAACTGTGTCAGGTAGCAAGATATAGTACAGGGTCATCGTGCACAGGTTCGTGACCAATTTTGGACATGAATCTGACTCGAAAGTGCGCTCAGTCATACATAATATTAAATCTCACATATAGGGCTACATATTAGTGAAATTAGTTTTAAAAATAATGAACAAAATATTCGTTTAGGCATTTCAACGAACACATTTTTAAAAGTACTGATACGTGTCCGATACGCATAATAAATGGACACGAGATTCTACCATACTCACTCTACAGCTAGGGGACACCTAATGGATGTAACTATGGAAAGAAGTCAGGAATTTATTAGGGTTTGTAGTATTTTACCTATTGAGAGTTCAAACTCAATGAGAAGGCTCCTAAGTGAGTTGTTCCCTCCACGAGCTATGGCCAAATGCTCTTAAAATCCTTGCTAGCAAGTATCCACTAGCCTCCTCTAATATTGTGAATCTCAATGCAAGAGAGTAGCTTCAATTTGGGATCAATTTGGATTAAAAGGGAGAATTTTAGGGAAGAACAATTTAGTGTTTCTTTGTAGGTGTTAAAAGAGGCAAGAACCAACATAGGAGGATACTTATAGCAGGATTTGTAGATTGTGGCTAGCCATCTAAGTAGCAATTAGGGTTTGGCAATAGCCAGATGTGTGGCTAGGTCTTCTTCACTTAAATTCAAGTCCATTTATTGGTCCAATTTAGTTCTAAGGCTTTCTTTCTACAAATATCTTAAGAAGATATTCTACAAAAATAATATCTAGATATTCCTACCATTGTCATGATGGAAGCATCTAAGGCTCATGACTAATATCTTGGTTAGTGTGACTTCTAGGTTAAGGCTTAACAAATGGATTAGCACATAATTAATAACTTAAAATTTATATTCATTAAAAGTCAAAAATATAGGCTAAAAAGTGGTAATTTGAAATTCTAATCACATGACTAGGCTCCCATGGTCATGGTTAGTCTCCAGGCTTAGCAATTCTAGGGTTACACTAGTTAACCATCAACATCACATTTCAATATTTTTAACAGCTTTAAATTAACTAAAATTCACCAAAAATCATTAACATGACTAAATCCTAATATTGAATAATCAAATTTATAAAAGTTCAAAAATATCTTAATTTTTGAAAAGTGGGTGTTACAATAGCGCTCATATGAGTCACTATCGGCCCACAAATGTGTGTAAAAAGTAAATGAAATCCCTACGCTAGTAGCTGTCCCCTCCCCCGATGCTCCTGTCCATGATGTATCCACAGCCTATCCAGTTAGCAACTGCTATGGCTTCTAACTCGACACACTAGTAGCAGTTCTCTCATATCCGTCGCACGTCCCAAACGTATCGATGGCCATTCGAGTATGCAGGTCCGTGTCCTATATGAACTCACTCATCTCGTAATACACATGTGTCAAGGCCATAGAAGAAATGAAAATATCCTACACTCATAAGGTGGTCGTCTAACTCTAGGTCGACATGCATAATAAAATATAAAATAACGAAAACGACTAAATCTAGTCGCTTGTACCCTAGTGTGATTTGGACGCATAATATACAAGATGACAAATAAGAGAAAGAAATATGCAATAATAAAATATACTAAAAATAATTGAGCAAAATCAGAATCTATGGCAAGGTATACTTGCCTGTGCTGCGAAGAAGGCAATCCAACAGTCGCAAGCGGCAGCACCAAAAACTCACAATTCACAGATGACTCTGGATGCTGAAACAAACATCAAAGACATTTCTGGTGTAAAAGATATCTCAAGAAAATGCCTGTCCGAAAGTCAAATTCTGGAACAGGGGCAAAATCGTAATTTTGGATCAAAACGATACCGTCGTTGGACCTGCTTTACACAGAAACGTGTGCCAATGTGTACGGTCTCTTAAGTCATCAAACAACATGACTACGGATCCTGATTGATGAGGCCAACCCAACGGTATGTCCAATTTTGGATAACGATGAGTCAGGCACAATTTTGTCCGTTGGATCGGGTTGCGGGCCCGCCAATTTTGGCGTTCTGATCAACCTTCTCAGAATCTGACCAAACTCGACATTCAGGACCAAAAAATTGATGCAGTGCTGGCACAAGTTTCATGTTGATTCGAAGAACATGCACGGAGTAATGGTCAAGTTTGTAAAACATTGATACGGGGATATTGACGGATACGCATTGATTTCGTCCTGCACACGCAGCGAAATCGAGTTCCGTCAGTTCCCATACGTCAACAATATCCATACACGCCTTTTGATTCGTATAGTGTGCGACCACGTCGCAAGATTTGTTGGGGCGCACGCCGTATCGAAATTTTTTATGAAATTTTATTACTTAAAATTAGTTTTTCGCACAAGTTTAACCTCACGCCATTCTCTGTACAATGGACGAAACAAGATTCTACGAAAAGCATTTTGTTCCTGGTTATGTTATCTTTAACTGATATTAACTAGATTAACAAAAACCTTACTATATAGATCTAAAATGGGCTCCCAAGTTGAGTTCCTAGGTGGTTCAATACTCTGTTTTCGAAGCAGAGTTTTACTCGACTTTGTATCGAGTTTTCTATCAATCTATGGGGTGATATCGAAATCCCTTTGATGGATTTCGAAGGAGGTTATGTGGGCTTCGTCTCAGAATTCTTAGATTCGAAAATGATATAACAATCGAGGAGATAAGTCGATGGGAAGTGAGTACCTATGTGGCTGAAAATCTAGGCTTGCTTGGGGGTGAGCTGTCGGCCTGGGGTTGCTGGCGGCGTTCGTGCAGTGGTGCGACGCTGTCCGCAGCCAGGGGGATTCGTCGGGGTAGGGGAGAGCTCGGGGACGCGGTCCAGGGATTTACAAATTTTGGTTAGGGTTCCTCGGATTTTTCGGGCCCGCTTATATATACAGGCTATTACGAGTTCGTGTTCGACTCTTAGTCGAGTTGGAGACGGCAAAAATTGAGTTGATATGGATAGGATTTGGTCAAATTCATAGTGGGTGAATTGATGCAGATAAGGCTTGACTGAAGTTTCAAATTGGTGAAGATTTTGCAAAGATTCAAATCAATATTGATGATTTAATCTTTCCTTGCATTCGCTGGAATGGGGGGGTCGGGAATTCCTTTCTACTGTAGCTTCGGCTACAGTACTAAATGATATATATATATATATATATATATATATATATATATATGCAATTAAATATCTTATAAAAATTCTAAAATAAATTATATTAAAAATATCAAAAATTTCTAAATTTTAATGTACACTATATTTGATAGCATAATGTACAAGAACACATACCTATACAATATATATATTTATATACATACATAAAAAAAATTAATAAATTAATACGAAAATATATATAGCAAAAAAGTAAGTAAGAACATTAAAATAATTAGGAATAAAATATGGGGGTTTACATCTTACCTAACTTAAAAAAATTTCGTCCTTGAAATTAAACTAATGTAGGGGGTCGAATGCAATGCAATATTAAGAATCTAACACGTAAACGTACCTTGGTCTTCGAACAAATGTGGGTAACGATTTCGGATGTCGTCATCGTGCTCCCAAGTAGACTCTCCTGCGAGTGATGCTTCCATGCCACGTAAACCAATGGTATGGATTGATTCCGTAACACCTTCACTTGGCGATCGAGGATACCTACCGGTTGCTCTTGGTGCGACAAACTCGGTCCAACTGTGATTTCAGAGTGATCAAGCACGTGACTGGTATCTGCCAAGTACCTCCTCAGCTGAGACACGTGGAACATGTCATGTACTCCCTCTGGCGACGGTGGCAATGCCAATCTGTAGGCAACCTCTCCAACACGTTCCAAGACATAGAAACGGCCGATGTATCTTGGACTCAACTTGCCATGCCCTCCAAATCGAATTGTGCCTGTAGTGGGGATATCTTCAAGTAAACATGGTCGCCTTCCTTGAATTCCAAAGGTCGACGACGATTATCTGCTCACTACTTCTGTCGATCCTGCGCTGCTCGCAGGTGGTCTTGTATCTTCATTACCTTCTCCAATATGCTTAAAACCAAACAAGAGATCGATACTTCCTACCATATAATGCTTCAATCGGAGCCATCTGAATGGTCGCTTGATAGCTATTATTGTAAGAAAACTCCACAAGATGAAGGTGGTCCTCCCATGATCCGCCAAAATTAAGCATACATGCTCTCAACATATCCTCTAGCATCTGAATCGTATGCTCTGACTGGCCGTCTGTCTGCGGATGGTACGATATGCTAAACTTCAAATTCGTACCCAAACTGTCCTGCATACTCCTCCAAAAGTTTGAGGTAAACCTCGAGTTACGATCCGACACGATAATAACTGGTACACCATATAGTTTCACTATTTGCCTCATATATATATCTGCCAAAACTTCTGTGGAGTGACCCACTCTAAAAGGTAAGAAGTGGGCCGATCTGGTAAGTCTATCAATAATCACCCATACCGCATCTCGTCCACTAGAACTTCGAGAAAATTTTGTGACGAAGTCTATCTTAATGTGTTCTCACTTCTACTCGAGAATGGGTAGCGGCTGCAATAATCCGGCCGTCCTCTGGCGCTCGGCCTTCACTTGTTGGAATACTAAACACTTGGCCACAGAACGAGCAATCTTTCGCTTCATTTCGTGCCACCAATAATACTGCCGCAAGTCTTGGTACATCTTAGTTCCTTCGGGATGTATAGATTAAGTCGAACTGTGCGCTTCAGTCATCAACTCCTGCCGAAGCTCTCCATTAGGAACATGAATACGATTACCACATCGCAATGTCCCATCGGGATGAATCCTCAATCCCGTCTGCTCTCCTGCCTCAGTCCTCTCTCAAAGCCATCGAAATCTAGCATCCGTAGGTAATGTCGCCTTGATCTCTCCACTAGCGATGATTGCACTTGGATGTTGGCTAACACGCCATCTTCTTGTAAAATCCCTAAATTTCTACTATATTTTTTTATTAAAATTTGTACTGATTTAAAAATTTTGTATTGTTCGTCGCGTAGTCGTATTGTACGTCGTGCACGGAATTTTATTTTTCGTTTTGCTCGACGAGTGCGAATATGTGCGAGCGTACATATTTTTAGAAAACTATTTTTATTTATATAATAATTATTTTAACTATCGTACCAAAGTTTCCAAGTTGGTATTTTATTTATTGCATTTGTGAAAGTCTTTCGTTTATGGCAGTTATTTAGAATAAATAATATTTTTAGTACATACACATAATTCATAAATATTTTTGCTAGTTTGTTTTAAATAAAAATATAAATTTCGAAATTTATTTATAATAAAATTTTATTTTTCAAAAAGGATATCTATAAATATTTATTATTTTCGAAATTTTTATTATTGGTATTTTGGAAAATATATTTGAAAATTTTGTGTCCATTTTAAATCTTCATTTGAATTTATGCGTTTATTTAAATAGTTAAAAATTTGAAATTTGATTTATCCTATTCGTTTTAAACTAAGAATCAATTTGATTTAAATTGGATATTTAATTTGAAATTGGATTTGGATTTGGATTTGAATTTGGATTTGATTTAAATTATAATTTTGAATTATCTAAAATGGGTTTTAAATATCCTAATCCCTATCTAATTGGGAATTCCCACATCCTATAAATAGGCAGGTACTCCTCCAATCTTTTTATTATTTTTTCCACAATTTCTTCCACAAATTCTCCAACCATGGTGCGTGCCTCGTGTCCGTGTTCCCCGTCCAGCTTTTATTCCAATTTTTACAAATACATTAAATCCTCTCCCCGTGTCGACAATCCCGACACAACAAATGCTATCCCTAACCACCGACCAAATACCAAGCCCTCGCCAGCGACACAGCGCCCCCATCTCTCCGGACCAAGTCCAGCCTTCAGCCCGTCCCCGCTACTGCCAAAACCATCTCCAACATCACCACCGCCAGGACCAGCCCCGACCCTCCGAACTCACCGACACCCAAAACCAGCACCCAAAACCAGCACCCATCAACCAAACACAATCTTAGCCGACCACAGCCCGACCACGATCACCAGCGACAACGTCACCCACCATCACAGCCAGAACTCACCCACGCCCCACCATCAACGAGACCACCATCACCACAACCACCCCAAATTCGAACACTCAAATCCACAAGAGAAGCAAAAAAACCTCACCTTGACGAAATCCTTGCCGCATCCTCGCCGTAGTCGCCGTGGCCGCAACTGTGCCACGGACCAGAGCTAAGGTCGCCCCGACCCGCGCGGTCATTGTCGTCGTACCACGCCGGAGCGTCCCTCCGACGACCGCACCGGCGTGGTCACTGCCGTGTCCCTCCACCGTCACCCGACCGCGGCTAAACCCCGGCGCCAGCCACCGCCCGATCAGCCGCCGACCGAAACCCTAAAATGCCGCCCCCAGCGCCTCCGGCCGGAAACCCACGCCGAGAACCCCGCCGTCGCCGAACGACCCCTAGCCTCCAAACCCCCTTCTTCCGTCAGCTCCGCCACCGTGCGCCAAGGCCGCGCCCCCTCATCTTCCCTCCGCCTCCCGTCAAACCCTCCGCCGTCGGACCCGATTCTCCTCCGCCCGGCCGACTGAACCCACACCGCCGATCCGCCCGCCTACTCCTCCGACTCCTCCCGCAAGCGCAGCTCCTCGCCGCGCCTCCGCTTCCTGAGCCCCTTCTCCGAACGCCTCTCTCTATCCCCGTCTCTTTCCTCTCTTCCCTCTCGCTCTCTAGTCTCTCTCCTCCGCTTTTCTCTCTTCCTTCCTTTCTTTCTTTGCTATTTTTTTTTCTACTGTCCTCTCTCTCGAGGAGAAGAGAGTAAGTTTGGTTTTGTTTTTTTTATTAGTATATTTTTTACTTTTACTCGTTTGTGGTCTCCTCGAAAGAGAAGAACCACTGTGATATTTTTTAATTATTATTATTGTTATTATTATAGTTATTATTATCATTATCATATTATTATTATTATTATTATTATTATTATTAATATTCTGTTATTATTTTCATTATTATTGTTATTATCCTTATTATTATTACTATTTTTGCTAACAGTATTACAAATACAGTATAGGAATATTAATATGGTTGTTATTATTAATTATTATCATACTTGTTATGTTTATTAATATTAAAATTATTATTTTTGGGAAATCTTATATAATATAAGGGTTAGAGCATCTGCCCGATTTCAAAATTTGGGTTTTAGCCTAAATATATTTTTGACTGATAAAATGTAGATTCTACCAAAATTTCTAGAGTTTGCCTAAAAACGATTTTTCTAGATTTCCAAATAATTATCAAAGACTATTTTACTAATAAAAATATATAGTTTTCTAGAATAATAAATATTTTTTTAAAATAGTTATTTATCTATATTTATTTTCTTCGATTATCTATTCTTGTCCATACCTAAACCAAATCCTTTCCACCTTCTTGCAATCTCGAACCTCCCTATATCGTCCCTAGCCAAATTGACTATTTCGGACTCAATGACACGATCCGTGCCACCATCAGAGGTTCCCTTGCATAGTTGTTGTACCGAAATCGCAGATCGTACCACCTGGATCATTGCAGCACCACCAGGCGTACTACCAGGCAAGACACCTTGCCATTAGCTGTTTAATTGTTTTTAGCTCATATTTCAAGAATGTTCGTTATTTTCTTTATGCAAAATAAACTGTGATACATGGCATAACTGTTTATTTATATTTCCTGCTGTGTATTATTTTTTTCTTACAAATTAAACCTAGATTTAATGGACCACCTTATGTGTCGCATTCATTGGCCTTGACACGTTGTAAACACAAAGTTGTGTGTCGCATGTAGAACACGGAAGTGCGTGATTGGCTGGCCACCAGTACGTATAAGCCATGCGATAGGAATAACCGCTAATAGAGATTGCATGCTAGTTTGACTTAGCGGTTATAGTGGTTTGTGTTGTGGATACAACACAGTAGGCATTGGGCGGGGAGGACAATTTCTTAGCGTATGGGCTTCGATACACTTTCCTTGTAACCCAGACTTTCCGCTGGAGATACGGGGTTGATGACACATGCTCTTCCTGCTGGGGCCTCTGGTGCCCAAGAGGGGACTATGCCGATCCTATTCAGCCAGGGCCCATGCGTAGGAAGGATTGTTCTTAACAACATTTCACTTAGAATGGTAGGCTACCCTATCCGTTAGGTACGAGTACTTTTGGTTTGGGTACTTGTATCTGACCGTGGCTTGGGACAATAACTTATCGCGGATTAGTTCGTCACATCTTGTCCTTGTTTGGTTATAGGTGTGACTTACTACTTCGATGAGAAGGTATTGAACCTTGTTGGGGTCCGGATACCATATTAGATTCATAGCATGGGAAGATACGTTACCGTGAATTAGTTTACCATCTCCTGCCCTTGTTTGGTTGGGGGGATGGTACGCTCGTTCATTAGGTGCGTATTGGAACATGTTATAATTCGATTTACTTATTTATTGAGCAATATTTATTCAGTTTATATGGCATGCTATGATGTGTCTTGTTACGTCCCTCTGAAGACCTGGTTGTCTTGCCAGGTGTGTGCTATTGTCTTTCGCAGGTGCTTTCGCTCTAGCCGTGTTCATTGCTATTTCTCGAGGATGATTGCATTTGGATCGTCTTCGCTTCGCTCGCCACTCATTTTATTTTCTATGTACTTTTTCTTATTTTGTTGGTAGTGGATTTGTCTTCGCCCAACATATTGTATCAAGACAAATTTATTCTCATTATATGATCTTTTATTCATTTATTCTGTGTGGATGAAATTAGTATTGGTTCTACTGCATCTTACAGCTTATGTATTTATACGAGGTTTCCATATATTGGAGTATACTTCGTATGAATACAGCTGGCATGTCTACGTTCCTAGTCCTACGTATTTTGGGACTGGGGCGTTACACTTCTCCCTACAATACTACCTCAATACCAAGCTGCTGTAAGTCTTTGATCAACTCCTTCTGCATAGTCAAGAATTTTGCCACGAGCTTACGGCTTAATGCGTCTGCTACAACATTAGCCTTGCCCGGATGATAATGTAGCTCAATCTTGTAATCTTTTATCAACTCCAACCAACGTCGCTGTCGCATATTCAACTCTTTTTGTGTAAACACGTACATGAGGCTCTTATGATCAGTATAGATGTCAACCTTTTCGTCGTACAAGTAGTGTCTCCATAGCTTCAAAGCAAAGATAACCGTTGCGAGCTCTAGATCGTAGGTTGGAATATTCTTCTCATGCACCCTCAACTGTCTCGATGCATATGCTACTACATGACTATGCTGCGTCAGCATGCATCCTAATTCCTACCCGGATGTATCGATGTAGAAAACAAATCCTCCTGGACCAAATGGTAGTGTCAAGATGGGTACAGTAGTCAAGCACTTCTTCAACTCATCAAAAGCGGCTTGACACTCATTTGTTCATTCAAACTCCTGATCCTTACAAGTTAGTCGAGTCATAGGCCCCGCTATTCGAGAGAAATCTTCTACGAACCTTCGTTAATATCCCGCAAGCCCAAGAAAACTTCTCACCTCAGAAGCCAATGTGTGAGCAGGCCATGCCTTGTCTGCTAAGATCTTTTCTGGATCTACGGATATGCCGTCTCCAGTAATAATGTGCCCAAGAAATGAAACCTCCTTGAGAAAGAAATTACACTTGCTAAGCTTTGCAAAAAGTTGTTCATTCCTCAAGATTCCTAAAACTGTCCGTAGATGTTGCTCATGCTCCTCTTGGCTCTTGGAGTAAATCAAGATATCATCTATGAAGAAGACTACAAATTTGTCCAGGTATTGGTGAAATATCTTGTTCATTAAGTTCATGAAGATTGTGGGAGCATTGGTCAAACCGAAGGACATGACCACGAACTCGTAGTGTCCATACCTCAACTGAAAAGCCGTCTTCGCAATGTCTTCCTTCCGAACCTTTAGTTGGTGATAGCCCGTTAATCTTGAAGAATACTTTTGCTCCACTCAGTTGGTCGAATAGATCGTCTATGCGTGACAAAGGGTACTTATTCTTCACCATCATTAGATTCAAGGCTCTGTAGTCGATGCACATGCGCACTGTTTCGTCTTTCTTAGGCACAAAAAGAGCGAGTGCTTCCCATGGTGATGCACTGGCACGAATAAAGCCTTTCTCCAATGAGCCGTCAACCTGTGTCTTCAGCTCTACCAACTCTTTGGGTGCTAGTCGATATACTCGAGACGAAATAGGCTTGGCTCCGAGAATGAGCTCAATAGAAAACTCAATGTCTCGGTCAGGTGGCAGTCCTGGTAATTTTTCGAGAAATACATCCTCAAACTCAGTGATAACAGGGTGTTGAAGGGTATCCTGCATCATCATGTGAGTCCCTAATGCAGGTGCATTGCCTCTCAAGGCTTCTTCCTTGATGAACTTGAAATCCGTCGCATTCAGTGGTCTAAAGACAATATTTCCCTTATAGCAGTCTATGAGAGCGAAATGCTAGCTCAACCAGTCCATTTCGAGAACCACGTCGAATGTTGGCATAGTAAATATAAGAACTCGTGTCTTTATCTCTCTACCACTTATCACTACAGGACAATCTCTACAAACACTACTAACAGGTACAACTCCTCCACCAGTAAGGATTCTAATATTTTTAGGTAAGGATGACATGGATATGCTGTGTCTACTGGCAAACCTAGTGGCTATAAATGAATCAGTGGCTCCAATGTCAAATAATGTGATGGCAGAAAATGATGCAACTAAAACCATACCTTCTATGACGTCCACCTCTGGTTCTGTCTCTTCTGTAGCTAGTGCAAAAGCCTTCCCAACTCTTTGATTACCTGTTTATGCTCTAGCCTGTTGAAATTGGGCTGCCTGAGGGGGTAAAGGTAGTCGTGGTGCTCCTGGTCCCGTAATCGCTAGCCTCTGTATTTGTTGCTAGTTCTGTGGTGTAGTACTGTGAAATGAGCAATCTCTAGCCTGGTGCTGACTCGATCTGCAAGCTAGGCAATGTCCCAGTCATCGTCGACAGTCTCTCTAAACATGTCCAACTTTGCCACAGAAACGGCAAGTGGCCTTCTCCTGTGCCTGGTATGGCCCTGTCCTCTGGTGATAATGGTGTGAGGGAGGACGTCTCATTGGCCCTCCTGTAGTGGTCTTAATTGATCCCATGCTCGAAGTAGCTCGTCGGTGTGCCTTCTTTCTTATGGCCTCATGAGTTCTAGCCTCTGCCAGTATAGCTGCTTGGGAGACCCTCGACTCGGAGCTGATATATCTCTACAACTCTGTACTCAAGCCTCTATGAAGTCATTTGGCTTTCTCCAGCTCCGTCGTAGCCAACCCCGGTACAAAATGACTCAACCGACTAAATTCGGCATCGCACACATCAACTGTCATATTCTCCTGCCCCAAGTATAGAAACTAGTCATACAGTGCATCTTTAGCAGTGTCGGAGAAAAATTCTTAACAGCCTTTTGAATTCCTTCCATGTTTGATCAACTCCGAGCCGTCTCTCCTCTGCGGCCCACCAATCCTAAGCATTTTCTTTCAACTGCAACTTCATTGTCATCATCCATTAATCTACGGATAACTCTGAAGCCTTCAAGAGATTTTCTGTCTTAACCAGCCAATTAGTGATTTTGATGACGTCTTTAGTGCCTTTGAAGTGTGGAGGATTCATGTTACGGAATCCCTCGAAAGAGCATACAGAGGCTTGGGGTGCTCGGGTCAGTGTTGTCTCCAAACTTCTCTTGATGGTCTCGTTCTGCTGCATTTGGGCCAATACTAAGCCCTAGATGATCTTGTCTGTAGTAGTCCCACTAGCCTGAGGCATAGGATGCTGTGGGGGTATATATGGCATCTGGGGCATAAACTGTAGGACACCCTGTGTAGTGCCCCGCCCCGCTCAGTCAATCGGAGGAATCGAAACGCCGTTGACGTTCGGACTTAGCCTTGAAACGGCTACTCGAAGACATCGCTCGGTCGAGGTGACCACTCGCTCAGGTGGGGTAGTTTCGTTGAACTTGTCTCATCTTAGCCTTCATATAATAAATTGCATGTTTCCAACTTGCACATGTAGGCTTGATAATAAAAGAGACGAATTTACATAGCTAAAGGAAATAATCCCGATGGGTCGAATTGAGTTAGAATATGGAAAGGTACAACGGTCGGCTTAGAGTTGGTGCACGACGTGCTTTAAAAATGACACTCGATCCTTCGTCCCGTGGCTCGGGAGAAGAAAAGTTGGATAAGTAGACGAAGTTATGAATGTAGCCTAAGTGATAGGCGTCGCCTGCATAGATGCTTCATAAAGCATGCACGGTCCTATCGTCCAAGGCTTGGCATAGCCTTGGCTTGCCCCATGATTTAAGTTGCGTTGCACGACTTATGATATAAGTCTAGATACCCAAATGACCTGGTCGTTCAGAAGTCGAACGCATGTGCGACACGTTTTCGTAATACGAGGCTTGACGTAGCCTTTGTTCGTCGAGTCGTTGTGCGTTTAAGTCAAACAAGTTATGTTAGGCTATCGAAGTGGTAGCAAGCACTGTCCTACGAGTTCTACGGTTGGGTATAACCATATAGTCTTACGGTCTCAAGGCCCGTCATGTAAAGTATAACTTGTTCGATAGCGTAGCGTAGATCGAAAGTCGGTTTGAGTGGAAGTCGGTTTGAGGCACGATGCACGGACTTAGTGTTTAAGGCATGAACCACGGTTGATTCAATGAGTTTTGGAGAAAGGACTATCGAATAGGCATTGAGTTGAATAAAATGATATGGTAACATGGAAAGAATGCTCGCGACCGTGGGTCATCGAGAGGTCTCAAATGATAGAAGTCTGGATATTAGTTTGAAAGAGATGGCAACATTGGAAGAGGAATGACTGTATGAGACGTCAGTTTATGTCAAGTCTTGCATGGTCATTGGACAACTTGTCGACAAGGAGGAGTTTCCACGAGCGGCAACCCTGGGTGCCATGGGATCGCATCCTTTCGGAGGAAAACACGTATAGCCGTAGCTGGACAAACCGCTCGGGTTATTCGAGAACTTTCAACGAGGCTAGCTACTTGCGTTGAAAGGGTCACCGACTAGCAAGGCTATAGTCCAGGATAGCTTGTGATGTTAGTAACCAATTTATATAGATGGGTCGGCATGGGCGGTAATCCGTATGTGTGCCTTTGGATTGAGTCAGTTGAATGTATGTACAGTTAGAACACAAGGTTTGGTCCTAAGATTTGGCATCAACATAGGCGACGTGCTTCGGCACGAGATGCGGCGTCGGGTCTTTAGTTGTTGGTATATAAGTTGCATAAGTTGGTTGAGTCATCTTGAGTTTAAGTAAGGAAACGCGACAGGACGAAGTTGATCAAGTGATCCTCAGTCTAGAAGTCTTAATTGGGTATGTTGGTGATCGAAGTAGCAAGGGCCACGAGGCGGCGATATGGTGAAATCACGTTGAGTTGCGAGACACGGTATGATGGAATTGTAGCACGGTCACACAGGAATGGAGTCTTATCACGTAGTTGCGTCTCTGATTTTGGTAGAAAGGCAAGCACGACTTGATCGGTTAACGTTGTTGGCATGAGAAGCATCTTGAGGCAAGGTATGGGTTAACATTGTCTTTGCAAGCACAGGATGGTCTAGAGACACAAAATAGGCCAAGGCGTCTATCCTAAAATCGATCCTAAGGAAGAGTAGAAAGACAATCATAAAAGGAAATATTTTGCACACAAAGTAAATTAACGTGTTGGTTTTGTATGGGTGGGTGAGGAGCTCATTCCACCAGTACAGTTGAGTACTGACACCCACATAGTTTTCATGTACAGGCGTAGGTAGACGCTCGTGGCACGGAGCTCGCTTGGATGCGTCGAGGCACGGAGTTCCTTGGAGAACGGAAGCGTGCGGCCGCATGGAGTAAAGACTTATACGGGACATAATGTATGGACGTTACCTTCCAAAGTACCCGCTGGCTCGAGACTCGTGTTGAGAGATGAGAGAGAGCTGAGTGACTTGTAATGTGAGATGAGTAAGCTTGAGAGACTTGTAATCTTGGCCTTGTAACCCATTGTAACCTTTATTTTAATATCAATAAAGAGCTTCTTTTGCATAACTTGTGTTTTGTTCAAATTTTTGTTGCTATTATTCAATGTCTTTGTATGGGACTTCTGTGCGACGACCCCGTCGTAGCCGCTGAAATCGGCCTTTGTGGAACCCGTCTTGCACGAGCGCAATTTAGGCTCGCACGGCATTACATCTTAGCGAGGGTGATCGCTCCTACGAGAGAGGGCGTGACATAACAGTATCAGAGCACGGCTTTACGTCCTTGGACTATCGATTGAATTCTTTAACTCTGTTATTTTCGCAAACTCTGATTTGTTTCTTCCGTAAAATTGATATCGTTGGTGCGCTATCTCTTAAATGTCCTACGGGATGTCTTTTCAATAAGTCTATCTATCTTGCAAAATATAGGAGAACAGTTTTTTTCAAAACAAAAAGATGGTTCGCGTAGGCACGATTGGCTAAGTCGGGCTGGACATATACACCAAAGTTGCGTCGACCTTAGAAGAGTCGAGTACAGGATTCGTAATATTTCGAGCAAGAATAAGTTAGACTTGATTGAGTAAATCAGATGACTATCAATAGGGGTGCTATCGAACGACGATGTTATCGTTGGTGCGATATAAGGTAAGCGTGCTTGAAATTTAAGGAATCGTTCGGAAGGAAATTCGAGGAAATAGTTTTTGAATCGAATGATTAAAGATTTGTTGAATAACTTTGTCCCTGAGTGGTGTATGCGATAGCCTCAGGGATGTCGATCGATCGATTGAGGATACGGGATGTCGGTGAGTCTATAAGCAAGAATTGCGTTATACAAAGCCTTAGATTGAGTATCGTTGAACAAGTTGTAATCTTGAGGATTTGGACGAGTTGGTTCGAACTACCTAGAAATTGACGCGCAAAACGTGCATGGGATTGAGGATTGTGCAAGTATGAAATGAAAAAAATTATTTAGTAGGTGGAACTAAATCGAAGAAAAGTTAAGGTGTGCGAATGGATGACTTGATTGAGGTAATCGATAAGGATCGTATAGAAAAAATTAGCACGATTGGAAGATAGCGTGCGTGAAAAGTAGAATTTTGAAAAGTGGAATTTTGAAGTTACATAATGACTCTAAGGATTGGATTGAATGTTGCTCGATATTTTAAGTTAGGAAAGGATTGATGCAAATTGAGAAAATACGCTGGTCGATGATTTAAGATAGATGGATGAACAATACATGAATTTGGGTTTGAGGAAATCAATGTGTGGATGATTCGAGGGATAATGATCGAACTTGAATTTGAATGTCAAGGAGATTATCCAGTCAAACGATGGCATCATTCGCACGATTCGAAATTGGCTGCAAAGAAAGATCGTCAGGTTACTCATATCGTCGATGGTATTGAGGCGTATCAAAGATCGATATGCGATAACTCGGGGGTACTCTGACTCGACGAATGACGATCGTATAAGTGTTATTATTTGGTTGGATGCTATACTTAGTATTTTGATCGAGATGAATGTTGGATGAAAGTGATTATGTCTTGATGGTTACACGGATAACCACAACGTCGACGATATTGTCTTGCGCGAGCGTAACTCCAGCCTCGCACATGCGTTGCGTCGAATTTGGGGCAATTGTTCCGCGTGAGCGCTGACATGGTGATTCATGTCGCGGGAATAATTGAACTCGGAAAATCAGGATGCGACAACTTTGATTGTCCCGACTTGTCGGTTTGATGCGAAGGAAAATTTGAGTATGTTAGGACTTACGATTGAGGAATAAAATAAACTTGAGGATTGAGTAGGTATAATCTGCGCATCGAGAATGAATTAGTCTAGACTCGAACAAGAGTTACGTCCCGATGATGATGATTATCTCGCGGGAGCATGCATGGTGATTCATGCCCACCGTGGACAATCTAACTCGCGTGAGATCGGGTTGTAACATATTGTTAAGCTAGATGACCTTATGATCGATTACGTAAATTGGAATGAACGACTTAGGGAGTATAAAATGTGAATTATGGATTAGCAATGGATTATGTCGTAGCGTGCTTAATTTGAGAAGGATTGATAGATGAACTATATCGAACGTGTTTAAAGGGATAGACTATACAAGATGACTTATTGAATGAGCAATTTTGATACATCGTGAAATTGGTTGAACGTTAGTTGTCATAGGATGGCCTTGTTGAATGACTCGGACCCCGTACGACGAAATGTTGGGATGTGTGTAGGGAATCGATGCTTGATGTTTAGAAATTAGAGTGATGCGAACTTGGATAGAAAACCCTGTACTATCAACTTGGTTTGACCTTAGGATAGGGTCAGTGTTGATATCGTTGTTTGGAAACTGTGATTCCAATACTGATAATTGACTTTAGCCTAAAGAGATTGCCTAGCGGCTAGGCAAGATGTCCATGTAGCGAGAGTTAGCATCGGTAGGATTGATTTTCATGATTGAGTGGATGGATCGATAGGTAGAATTGGATTCACTATCACAAGGCTTGGTTTAAATACATGTATTTCGGGGACGCCTGGAATGTGTGCACGATCCAACTAAGTGATACGTTGATTCAAGTGAGACTTGAGGAACGGGGAAGTGTCGAGGGTGTTGAAATCGTATTAAAGAAAAGATTGATAGTAGCACGAGCGTGGCTCGGATTTGGGAAATGTATAGGGAAAATGTGTACGAGAGTCGTTGAACGTTCGAGTGATATGTCAATGAGTAAGTACTCAGTTAGTTTCGAAGACGAAACTTTTTTTGAGTGGTGTATGATGTAGTGCCCCATCCCACTCAGTCAATCAGAGGAATCGAAATGCCGATAGCGTTCAGATTTATCCTTGAAACGGCTACTCGAAGAGATCGCTCGGTCGAGGCGACCGCTCTCTCAGGTGGGGTAGTTTCGGTGAACTTGTCTCATCTTAGCCTTCACATAATAAATCGTATGTTTCCAACTTGCACAAGTAGGCTTGATAATAAAAAATACAAATTTACATAGATAAAGGGAATAATCCTGACTGGTCGAATTGAGGTAGAATATGGAAATATCCAACGGTTGGCTTAGAGTTGATGCACGACGTACTTTGAAAATGACACTCGATCCTTCGTTCTGTGGCTTGGGAGAAGGAAAGTTGGATAAGTAGACGAAGTTATGAACGTAGCCTAAGTTATAGGCGTCGCCCGCATAGATGCTTTATAAAGCATGCACTGTCCTACCGTCCAAGGCTTGGCATAGCCTTGGCTTGCCCCATGAGTTAAGTTGCGTTGCACGACTTATGATATAAGTCTAGATACCCAAATGACTTGGTCTTTCAGAAGTCGAATGCATGTGCGGCACGTTTCCGTAATACGAGGCTTGACATAGCCTTTGCTCGTCGAGTCGTTGTGCATTTAAGTCAAGCAAGTTATGTTAGGCTATCAGAGTGGTAGCAAGCACGGTCCTACGAGTTCTACGGTTGGGTATAACTACATCGTCTTACGGTCTGAAGGCCCGTCATGTAAAGTATGAATTGGGCGATAACGTCGCGTAGATCAAAAGTCGGTTTGAGGCACGATGCACGAACTTAGTGTTTCAGGCATAAACTACGGTTGATTCAATGAGTTTTGGAGAAAGGACTATCGAATAGGCATTGAGTTGAATAAAATGATATGGTTACATGGAAAGAATGCTCGCGACCATGGGTCATCGAGAGGTCTCAAATGATAGAAGTCTGGATATTGGTTTGAAAGAGATGGTAACATTGGAAGATGAATGACTATGTGAGACGTCAGTTTATGTCGAGTCTTACGTGGTCATTGGATAACTTGTCGACAATGAGGAGTTTCTATGAGCGGCAACCCTGGGCGCCATGGGACCGCATCGTTCCGGAGGGAAACAGGTATAGTCGTAGCTGGACGAACCGCTCGGGTTATTCGGGAAATTTCAACGGGGCTAGCTACTTGCGTTGAAAGGGTCGCCGAATAGCAAGGCTATAGTCCAGGATAGCTTGTGATGTTAGTGACCAATTCATATAGATGGGTCGGCACGGGCGGCAATCCGCGTGTGTGCCTTTGGCTTGTGTCAGTTGAATGTGTGTACAGTTAGAACACAAGGTTTGGTCCTAAGATTTGGCATCAAATAGGCGACGTGCTTCGGCACGAGTTGCGGCGTCGGTTCTTAAGTTGTTGGCATATAAGTTGCATAAGTTGGTTGAGTCATCTTGAGTTTAAGTCAGGAAACGCTGCAAGACAAAGTTGATCAAGTGATCCTCAGTCCAGAAGTCTTAATTGGGTATGTTGGTGATCGAAGTAGCAAGGGCCACGAGGCGACGATATGGTGAAATCACGTTGGGTTGCGAGGCACGGTATGGTGGAATTGTAGCACAGTCACACGGGAATGGAGTCTTATCACGTAGTTGCGTCTCTAATTTTGGTAGAAAGGCAAGCACGACTTGATCGGTTAACGTTGTTGGCATGAGAAGCATCTTGAGGCAAGGTATGGGTTAACATTGTCTTTGCAAGCACAGGATGGTCTAGAGACACAAAATAGGCCAAGGCGTCAGTCCTAAACCGATCCTAAGGAAAGAGTAGAAATTCAATCATAAAAGGGACTATATTGCACACAAAGTAAATTAGCGTGTTGGTTTTGTATGGGTGGACGAAGAGGTCATTCCACCAGTACAGTTGAGTACTGACACCCACACAGTTTTCATGTGCATGCACAGGTAGAAGATAGTGGCACGGAGCTCGCTTGGATGCGTCGAGGCACTGAGTTCCTTGGCGAGTGGAAGGTACGGCCGCATGGAGTCAAGACTTATACGGGACATAATGTATGGACGTCGCCTTCCAAAGCACCCGCTGGCTCGAGACTCGTATTGAGAGATGACAGAGAGCTGAGTGACTTGTAATGTGAGATGAGTGAGCTTGAGAGACTTGTAATCTTGGCCTTGTGCCCCATTGTAACCTTTGTTTCAATATCAATAAAGAGCTTCTTTTGTATAACTTGTGTTTTGTTTAAATTTTTGCTGCTATTATTCAATGTCTCTGCATGGGACTTCTATGCGACGACCCCGTCGCAGCCATTGAAATCAACCGTTATGGAACTCGCCTTGTTCGAGCGCAATCTAGGCTCGTGTGGTATCACACCTTAGCGAGGACGATCGCTCCTACGGGAGCGGGGCGTGACACCCTGAGGCCCGTACCGTGGAGGATATGAAGAATATGGAAGGGGATACTGCGGTGGGTATGATGGAGGATACTGAGGTGGATACTGTGGAGGATACTGGGGTAGACATAGTAGTGGATATGGTGGTGAATACTGTGGAGGCTGATGTGGTGGATATGATGGTGGATATGGGGGTAGAATATGTGGTAGAAATTGAGGTAGATAGGGTGGCGGAGGTGGTAGGTACTCTTCTTGAGCTATAAGATTTTTGGGGCCTACCTGTCGCACTTGGGGTAACGGGGATTGCTGCTGAGTAGTGGGTGGTGTCATCACAGGCTGCAAGGCTGGTCCGGATGGTGCTGGAGTGGTAGGGACATGGCTATGGTTGGCTGACCTACTTGTCCCTCTTGAGCTGTTGAGATTCCATCAGTAATGGCGAGAGGGGTAGCGCATCCACTACGAAGATTCATCCTATATTGGCACAAAATCTAGAGTTTTGGTTAGAAAAAAATCAAAATGGATGCAATCAAATAGTCAAATAAGAAGTTGAGAAGAGATCAAGAAAGATATTAATAAGTAGATGAGATTCTATATCCTACTTCTATATACAGGATTGTTGGGCACAGTCATGTATCCCAACAATATTATTGACATGCATGGGCTACCACAAAAATATATAATGCCCCAGTCCCATAATACATAGGACAAAGTACGTCAATATGCCAACTATACATATACGAAGAATACACCAATATGTGGTATCCTCGTATTTGTACATAAGCTGTAAATAATATAACATGATAAGTCACAATATATAACTATATCTCATCTACAGGTCAACAAAGAATGAATAATAAGTCTTGATAATAAAGGAAGTCAAGAGCTAGTCGGGTGGACATACCCGCTCCAAACAGCTATAAAAAATAGTCTCAACTAAATGGAGTCCAACCTCCTCAAAACAGAAAGATGAAGATAAAAGATGTCCATTACATAGTCTCAGATAATAAAGAAGAAAAACTAAGTATCAGCGGAAGATGCCTCATCATCGATGTAGGAAGGATCCAAAGCTGCTCCGTACTCCTGGGGATAGTCCTGCTCATCTAATCCTAGACAGATCACCAGGTCCTCAGAGTGACGTATCAAGATACAAAAAACATGCCAAAATAACTGAATGTGTAAATATGCAACTATGACACTACAGGTTCTCCTAACCATCTTTGTGAGATGCACTCTGAGGACAAAGTTCTATGTAGGGACTGTAGGATCAGTAGAGTAAATGAAGAATGGCAGTAAGTAGCATTCATCCGAGTCGCTATCGGCCAGGGACAGAAGTAGTGCTCATACGAGTTAGTATCGTCCCACAAATGTATGTAAAATATAAATGTAACCCCTATACTAGTAACTGTCCCCTCCCGACGATGCTCATGTGTAAGATGTATCCACAGACTGTCTAGTTGGCAACTTCTACGGCTTCTATCTCGTCACACTAGTAGAAGTTATCTCCTATCCGTCGAACGACCCATACGTATCGATGGCCAGTTGAGTACGCAGGTCCATGTCCTATATTAACTCACTCATCTCGTAATACACATGTGTCAAGGCCATAAGAGATATAAAAATATCCCACACTCATAAGGTGATCGTCTAACTCTAGGTAAACATGCATAATAAAATATAAAATAACGAAAACGACTAAATCTAGTTGCTTTTACCCAAGTGTGACTTGGATGTACAATATAAATAAGATGACAAATAAGAGAAAGAAATATGTAATAATAAAATACACTGAAAATAAATGAGTACAATCAGAATCTATGGCAAGGTATACTTGTCTGTGGTGCGAAGAAGGCAATCCAACAGTCGCAAGCGGCAGCACCAAAAACTCATAATTCACAGATGACTCCGGATGCTAAAGTAAACATCAAAAATGTTTCCGGTGTAAAAGACATCTCTAGGAAATGCCTGTCCAAAAGTTAAATTTCAGAACAGGGGCAAAATCATAATTTTGGATCAAAACGTTGTCCATCGTTGGACCCGCTTTGCACCAAAATACGTGCCAATGTCTACGTCTCTAAAGTCGTCAAACTATATGTATACAGATCCGATTTGAGGAGACGAACCAAACGGTATGTCCAATTTTAGATTCTGATGAGTCATGCACAATTTTGCCCAGTGGATCGAGTCGCGGGCCCGCCAATTTTGGTGTTCCGATCAACCTTATCAGAATCGGACCAAACTCGGCATACAGGACCAAAAAATTAATGCAGTTCTGCTGGCGTAAGTTTTGTGTCGATCCGACGAACGTGCACGAAGTTATGGTCAAGTTTGCAAAACATCGATATGGGGTATCTTGACGGATACACATTAATTTTGTCGCGCATACGCAACAAAATCGAGTTCCGTCAGTTCCCACACCTCGACAATATCCATACGCGCCTTTCGATGCTTATAATGCACGACGACGTCACCCGGTTTGTTGGGGCGCATGCCATATCGAGAAGTTTTTATGAAAATTTATTATTTAAAACCAGTTTTTCCCACAAGTTTAACATCACGCTATTCTCTGTACAATAAACGAAATAGGATTCTACGAAAAGCATTCTATTCTTGGTTATGTTGTCTTTAACTGATATGAACTAGATTAAAAAAACCTTAATGTACAGATCGAAAATGGGCTCCCAAGTTGAGTTCCTAGGAGGTTCAATACACTATTTTTGAGGCAGAGTTTTACTCGACTTTGCATCGAGTTTTCAGTCAATCTATGGGGTGATATCGAAATCCCTCTGATGGGTTTCAAAGGGGTTATGTGGGCTTTGTCTCAGACTTCGTAGATTCAAAAACTTTATAACAAATAAGGAGATAAGTCGATGGGAAGTAAGTACCCAGGTGGCTAAAAATCTTGGCTTGCTCGGGGGTGAGCGGTCGGCCTGGGGTTGCTGGCGGCGTCCGTATGGTGGTGCGATGTTGTTCGCGGCCAGGGGGTTTCATTGGGGTGGGGTTGAGCTCGTGGATGCGGTAAAGGGCTGCACAAATTTTGTGTTAGGGTTCTTCGAATTTTTTGGGGCTGCTTATATATACATGCTATTACGAGTTCGTATCCGACTCTTAATCGAGTTAGATGTTGCGAAAATTGAGTTCATATGGATGGGATTTGGTCAAACTCATAGTGCATGAATTGATGCAGATAAGGCTTGACTGAAGTTTCAAATTGGTGAAGATTTTGCAAAGATTCAAATCAATTGATGAATTAATCTTTCCTTGCATTCGCTGGAAAGGGTGGTCGAGAATTCTTTGTCGCTTCGGCTATAGTACTAAATGATATATATATATATATATATATATATATATAAAAAATATATATATATATATATATATATATTTTTTATATATATATATATATATATATATATATATATATATATATATATATATATCCTCTTAAATGCAATTAAATATCTTATAAAAATTCTAAAATAAATTATATTAAAAATATCAAAAGTTTCTAAATTTTAATGTACACTATATTTGATAGCATAATGTGCAAGCATACATACCTATACAATATATATACATACATAAAAAAACTAATGAATTAGTACAAAAATATATATAGGAAAAAATAAGTAAAAATATTAAAATAATTAGGAATAAATATGGGGGTTTACATCCTATCCAACTTAAAAAAAATTTGTCCTCGAAATTAAACTAATGTAGGGGGTCAAATGCAATGCAATATTAAGAATCTAACACGCAAACGTACCTTTGTCTTCGAATAAATACGGGTAACGATTTCGGATGTCGTCCTTGCGCTCCCAAGTAGACTCTCCTAGTAAGTGATGCTTCCATACCACGCGAACCAATGTATGTATTGATTCCGCACACTGGTTGCTCTCGGTACGACAAACTCGGTCCAACTGTGGTTTCGGCGTGATCACGCTTGTGACTGCTATCTGCCACTGTCACTTCCGTTTCGCGTTATACGTATTTTTAATATACGTGTACGAATTTTTGATATTTGTCAGGTGGATCGTAGTTAGACTTGTCTTGCTTAGCCTAGTCTTGGTTTAATCTTGACATGCTTTATTTTGGTTTGGTTCAACATGTTGGCTTGGTTTGGTTTGAGATGATTTGGGCTTAATATATAAGTCAACCCCTCTTTCTCTCTCCTCCACTTATTTCTCATAACTTCTCCATCTTCTTCATTTACTCCTCTCTACCTACACCCAAGAGCCCTAGGCAAGTGCAACTTACTTTATGATGGATCTCATATTTTATTGTTCCATTCTCTTCTTTACGTGAATATAAACCTCTTTAGAACTTGGAGTTTTGATTTTTATGGGTGGATTCTTGTAGATCTAAGTTTTGAAGCATTTTTGGTTTTGATCTATCAAACTTGCTTGTTTTTAGAAACCAGTTGTTCCATGCTGTAGTAAATTTTGTTCTACCCTATTTTGATCTTTGAAAGTCCTAATTTGAAGTTATTTTGACCGAGTTATGGTTATTTGAAGTTCATGGGTTCAACAAAGCATTTTTATGCTGGTTGGAGAAGATGAACAGTGTGTGCATGCGCTTTTAAACACCACGTCATCTAGGTTACGTGTATTTTGGCGCAACCTGGCTGCTAGCGCAACCTGGCTTCTGGCACAACCTGGATTCTAACGCAACCTGACAGCTGGCGTAACCTGGATTCTAGCACAACCAAGATTCTGGCACAACCTGGCTGTTGACGCAACCTGGATTCTGGCACAACTTGGATTCTGGCGCAACCTGGCTGCTGGCGCAACCTAGGTTCGGGCACAACCAGGATTTTGGAGCAACCTGGCTGTTGGCGCAACCTGGCTTCTGGCACAACCTGGATTCTGGCGTAACCTGGCTGTTGGCTAAACCTGGCTGCTGGTGTAACCTGGATTCTGGAACAACTTGGATTCTGGTACAACCTAGCTGCTGGCGCAACCAGACTTCTAGCACAACCTTGATTCTAGTACAACCTGGCTGTTGGCACAACCTGGCTGCTGGCGTAACCTGGATTCTGGCACAACCTAGCTTGTCACAACCTAGCTTCACACACCCTGGCTTGGCAAAACCTAGCTTGGCACAACCAAGCTTGGCGCAACCTAGCTTGGCGCAACCAAGCTTGGCAGAACCTGGCTTAGCACAACCTGGTTTGGCACAACCTAGCTTGGCACAACCTAGCTTGGCGTAATCTCGCTTGGCGTAACCTAGCTTGGCACTGTAGAAGCATGGAAAATATTAGAATAATGATCCATGCGGCTCTAAGTAAGAAGCTTATGCGGCTCACACAGGAGCGGCCCTATGCGGTTCAAAGAAGACTCTCAATCGCATGCGGCTCGGGAGCGTATGCGGTTCAGCAAGGCATATGCGGCTCGATGGACGCCATGTGTGATCCTTCCCTACAGCTGGTCGTTTTGAGTAGTGGCCTCATTTATTGCTCCAGCACGATTCACTATGGCGACCCTGACATAAAGTTTCATAATGGCCTTGCCATAATGACTGACTCCTCGGGAAAAGAAGAAAATCTCTGACCAAATCCGTCAGAAGTCCCAGATTGCCACGTGGCAATCAGTCATATGCGGCTCCCTGAGAACCCGTTCCATGCGGTTCGATACAATGCTAGCTCATGCGGCTCCCTGGGAACACATTCCCTGCGGCCCAATACAACGCCAGCTCATGCGGCTCATAAAGATTACGCATATGCGGCTCGATGAAGCATCGTCCTATGCGGCTTACAAAGAGTATCTCTCTGCGGTTCGAGGATCGTCAATCCTATACGGCTCTGACAAGACTCACAATTAAGACACGTGGCATGGGATCAATAAGAGATTTAACCGAATCTCAACAAATATATTTGACATCATCGTCATAATTACTGAGATCAGGGTATATCATTTATCGTCAAGCTAATGGGACACGTGGCGAGCAATCAGACATTGGCATAATCAATCACGAGGATTTAAAGCAGCTAGCATTAATTGCTCATGAGATACGATGCTATCCGCATTAATGGTCGAGATTCACTATAATCAGGATCAAGGGTTCAGATAGAATGAAGGAGCGCCGACATTCCAAACAGATAATCATTAGCAAACCCTAATGATCACCCCCCACTCTTATAAATAGCCAGCATCATTCCCTTGTGAAAAAAAAAGAGAGAGGTCGACAACAAAAGAATAAAAAAATAAGAAGAGAGAGATCTACACAGAGAGAGCTCCCCTTTTTTTTTTGATAATCACCGAGAGAGAGAAGCCAGGAGAGCAATCCGAGGAGAGCAAGAAGAGCATTTCTTCATCAACGTCGAGCAGATCTTCCCCGAGCCAAGGCTGCATACTGATCGTCCAAGGAGTAAGGCAGAGCAGCCGTCGCTTTCCCGAGCCTCTATCGTCACCCTCCAGAATCAAAAATAAACAATCGTACTTAGTCTGCTGTACCTAGGTTTTCGTCCCTAGGCTTTTTTTGTACGAACGAGTTTGTATTGTGAGTCTAAGTTCAGTCCTCCGATAATTGTTCTATTCTTTTACAATCAATGGCAAACACGATGGCGACTCTGCTGGGGACTAACTTCTCCACGGCTGAGGAGTTGGTGACGCAATCAGATGTAGCCAAACTTGGCTCCACACAAAAGAAGATGGTCGTCCGCTTCGACCAACGGGCGTTCGAAGAGATGCTCTCTGAAGGCAGCGCTTGCCCGGCCCAGAAGCGCACCCGCACCACGAAGGCTCGCAAAGAATGGAGACCGAAGTCATTTGCTCCTCCTCAAGCCCTCGATGGGATGTCCTCTGTTGCTCAAGACGGCGAGAAGGATTCTCCTGCGGTCCCACTTCAGATCGTAGACAACTCTGCTGTCCCCAAGTCCGGCAGAAGAAAACATTATGATGCTGGACTTGCAGGGACAAAGAGGGACTCTACGCGGACCGAACCGCAGAAGAGTATTAGCCGCAAGGAGAAAGCCCATGCGGCTACATCCGCCAACCGCATAAAGAAAACTCATGCGACTACTTCTGTCAGCCGCATAACTTATGCGACTACAGTTCCCGACAGCATGGATGAGACTCATGCGGCCAGTAAAGTCAATCGCTTGCAGAAAACCCATGCGGCCACAGATGCCAACCGCATGCGGCCAGCCTGCACGGTCGTGACCCCTAGCCGCATAAGAACTCGTCCGACGACAGGAGACAACCGCATGCAGACAGCCCACACGGTTTCCGCTCCCAGCCGCATAGCATCTGCTCCATGCTCCTCTCGATCAGTTTTTGACCGTCTCTCGTACGGTCCGAACCCTGATGACTCTCTAGATGATAAGCCAGACTCTGTGATGTTCAACTTGGACTCTTCCTATTATGCACCCACAAGTGCTAGAAAGAAGAAGTCTAGGGCAGCGCGGGCTCATCAAGCCCAGACAGCTGCCCTAACCTCTGACTATCAGGGCGTTCCACTGATTATCACACGGGCCTCTGATGGAAAGTTGTACAGAACCGCTCAAGTCTAATCCCCGGCGGCGAACGGACAAAGTGGTTCCTCTGACCTGCGTGAGGCGATCCTCCACAAACGCAAGAAAAGAGAAGGGGCCTCGGCGTGCAAAGAATCCTCACATGGACGTCACTGCACCCAGATCATCGTCAACTGCTGCTGCAACAACGCGGCAGTGACGGAAGATCGTTCGTCCGTCTTCCACAGACTACAGCACCCGAACTCAGAAGATGAGGCACATCCTGTTGTCTCCTGCAATTCCGCTCAGAAGGTCCGCGCCGAGGGAAGAGGGAAGAAGACAAGCATCTCCAGTCCAAAGATATCAGCCACTACAACTAAGAAATTGTCGGCTAAACGGTTGCCCTCCACCGGAGTATACCAATACACCCGGTCGAAGACAAAATCTGCTACAACAGGAGACTCATCGTCCCCGACCCTGGGGGTCGTAGGAGCTGGGGGTAGTACTCCTCCGAACGTCCACAATAATCCAACATTTCAAGGAGACGAACCCCGAGAAACAACCCTCCCATCGGGTACAACAGATGCTGATGTCCCCGAGGACATCCATGATTCTCGAGATGAAGCAAGCTCCGAAGCTGGGGGTACTGTCCCTTCCGAGTCCGAACCTGAAGAGAACAGCCCCACATATCCAGATGATTTCTCGACGCATGGGTACGACTCGGAGGATACATCCTCTACCACTCCCTCCGTCACTCCTCATGTGAAGACGGTATTCATGACAGACAGCAATCAAGGCGGTTCCAGCGATCGCCAGCGCATCGACACTTTGGAGGCCATATTGCATGCCTTGGTCAAGTCTGTAGACGAGATCAAAGCGGCACTTCCTACTCTGCAGGGAGTGACACCTGGCCAGACAAGCATGGGTCCCGCAATCAACGTAGATTCAAATTCAGCGGCACCAAACCAGGGTAATAATCCTTCCGAGATAACGGCCCCTACCACGACAGATGAGGCCCGAGAAGTAAGAAGAGAGGTTCAGGAGCTCCGAGCAATGTTCCACGCCCGAGAAAACTTTCAAGACCTCAGAATACGGCAACCATATCCTGCTGAATGGAGGGATGTTCCCTTTCCGCCAAGATATAAGCCGTTCAATATCAACCCATATGATGGCAAGACTTCAGCAAGTCGATACATCACTTACTTTGAGGTCACTACCGACCATCTGCCCCATGATGATGCTATCCTCACACGGTTATTCATTGGGGCATTGGAAGGAGTCGCCTTCGATTGGTACCGCAACCTGCCAGACAATTGCATTCACTCCTTCGCTGGCTTCAAACGCTTGTTCTTGGAGAGGTTCTATGAGGTAGGACAGGACGTTACGATGACTACCCTCATGGACGTCGTTCAAGGAGAGAAAGAACTGACGAGAAATTATATTGAACGGTTTCGTCAAACCGCAATGAAGTTACCATCTGGCAACCCGGACTCTTCTTTGATTGAAATTTGTCAAAAGAGACTACTTCCAACAATTAGTCTCTGGATGGGCGAAAGTCAGTTCAAGGACTGGAAGGCTTTTATCATCAGTGCTACAAGTGCTGAAGAACGATTGAAGAAGGCTCGCCAACTGGGGTTGCATATCTCGGAGGGAGAGAACAAGAGCAAGCGTTCCAACACCAGCAACGACAATGGGAGTAGCCCCTCCAACAACCGGGACAACAAAGGCAAGCAGGCTATGGTGACCGACACAGCCCAGAAGCCCGAGCCACAGCCGGCAGACAAACAATGGCCTCAAATCACTTATTCCTTTGAAGACGGACACGTCAAGCCTATCTTGGACATGCTTATACAAGGAGATAGGATTCAGCTTCCTCCACCAAGACGGGAGCCTCGGCCGGCTGATCTGGAGAACCCAAAGTTCTGCCGTTACCATCGCTACGTCCACCATGCTACACACGACTGCTACCAACTGAAACGGTATATCCAAAACCTCATCGATTCGAACGCCCTGGCCATCGATTTCGAAGAGGTAACCGTGGCAGCCAACATGGTGTCCGTACAATTCGGCAGCTTCCCTCCAACAGAGACTCAGGACGGGGTTATACCCATCCCTCTGGCAGCAATGGAGATTGGTAATCTGCTGCCTGCTCGCGATCAAGCTGCTGGTCTAGTACCCCTCACCACATCACGAGAGGAAGTCATGTGGGTCCATCCGGACCTAGTCCACGAGGTAACACAGCCCTCTCCACCTTCTAAAAGGAAAAGTAAAAAAGTCAGATCCTGTCGCACTGCCTCGGCGGAAGAAGAGGAAGTCTCGGCCCTCACTACTCGATCTGGAACACAAGCCCAACCGGTGACCGAAAATGCGACTGATGATCATCCGCCCACGACCAATGATGCTCCGGGACCGGCTCAGCCTTCGACGACCGACAAGCCTAGGCCGAAGGAGACTCGCTTCGACAAGTCTCTCCAGAAGGAGACACCTCAGGGGCTGGAGAGGCCCTACAACTTCGACATCTTAGCGCAATTAGCTAATACCCCGGCCAAATTGTCTTTATATGAACTCCTCAGGCTCTCAAAGGATGTCCGCACAGCTTTAAGTGAGGCGCTCCAAAATGCCGACGCATACTTGGCTCAGGTCAACCGCACGGGAGATAACCAACCTGCAGAGCTCCAAGATAGTGCGTGTATGGGAGCAATGCCCAATATCGTCTTCTCTCCGCAAGATATGCTCATCAAAACTAACATGTATGATCGCCCGCTATACTACACTGGATACATCGGCGACGTAAAGGTGGACCGAATGCACATTGATCCTGGGTCCTCTATAAGCATCATTCCGAAGGGTCTGCTACATCATCTTCGCATTCTGATGCATCGCCTGACACCTATAAGCACCGCTATTAGCGGTTTTAATTCGGACAGGAGCTACCCAATAGGGAAGATCCGTCTGAAGTGTCAGATCGGCGATCTCCAATCAGAAGTCATCTGTTATGTCATAGATGCCGACACTTCTTACAATATCCTTCTGGGGCAGCCTTGGATACACGATTACATGATCGTGCCTTCCACGCTACACTAGTGCTTCAAATATGTCGATAAGCACGGCTTCGTGAGGACAGAGTTTGCCGATATCGATCCCTTCAAGGGGGTCGAATCTTATTACTCAGACTCCTGTCTGTATGAAAAATCAAAGAAGCATCTGGTCGAAGAAGATGTGCAAGCTCACAACAAGACGGCTACAGGATCAGAAGAACCTCTAACGATCCACCTTCAGGCTCACAAACCGGGCAATTCTGCACCACTTACGGCCACTCTGCGTAAGGACGCAATCAGTCTCTCCGCACAAGAAGAACAAATGAGAATCCGGCTGCCAGGGTCCGGCCAAGCGCCGAGACCCATAACAGGGCCACTTACCATCAGACTACCGAGAGTCGGTCAGCTCCAAACGGAGAAGCCCAATCCCTTCGACAGACCGCTCACAATACGCCTTCCCAAGAAGGTTCTTCACCCCGATGCGAGGTCTGACACTTATAGCGAACCAGCCACCCCTCGCCTCACATCAAGTACCAAACTGGGGGTTGCTAGTTTACCAACAACTCCACGATCTGCTCCGCCAGTTGAGCCTCTGAAGATCAAGCTGACTAGGTCGTCCTCTCAGTCTTCATTTATACAGGGGGTGGCCGAAGAAGAACCAGAATTGGCCAAGTATGTGGCTGCCCACTCCGATACCCCTTCCGCAGATGATGTAATCCCTCTAGAAAAGATACCTTACTTCATCAATAAAGGGTTATCTTTGAACTACACCGAGCTCAATAAGTTATGTACAATGTATGCTATGGAACACGGTATAGGCACTCACCTACATACACAGGTGACAAACGTGTACACCGCCATCCGACTTACTCCAGTAGAAGACACTTACCGAATAGTCGAGGGAGGGGACCACCCGATCATCTTCGGCCGAACGAACAACCCACATTCCCTCGCTATGGAAGAAGTCGACTTCGGGTCAGATGCTGGAAGACTGCCTCTGTATCTCTATAGCCCTCAATCCAAATATCTTATACAAAAACAGGGGTATGATCTAGAGACAACGCCAGGACTGAACTCCGGCACTGGACGACGATTACCTTTGAAGACGCCAGCCCCGGCGGGCAAACCACGGAACTACTATAACAAAACTCGATGCGGTTTAGGGTATGTAACGCCTACTACGACACCTGAAAGCTCAGATAAAGAATGCGACTGACAGTCACATTCAACCGGATCACCGACTTCCGACTCAGATACCAGCATCGGAGATGTGTTCAGACAAGTCATGTCAGTCAACATGGCATTCATCGACGCTTACGAGGAAGACGAAGACATCCCCGAAATCCTTGAGCTAGAGCCATGGGCCCAGCAATTAGACGCACAATAGAAAAAGCGGTTCGAACTGAGAGAACCTCCTACCGAAGATGAGGTCATACAAGTGGATCTCGGCAGCGAATCTTCTCCAAAACCGATCTTTATCAGTAAAAGCCTAACTGACGAAGAACGAAAATCGCTGTTAGTACTTGTCAGAGAATACATTGATGTGTTCGCCTGGAGCTATGAAGACATGCCGGGGTTAAACCCTGACATCGCTCTCCACAAACTTAATATACGGCCAGATGCAAAGCCAGTCAAGCAGCAACAACGACGCTTCCGCCCAGGCATCATGGACGCGATCGAAACTGAAGTCAACAAGTTAATAGCCAGCGGCTTCATTCGTGAAGAGCAACATCCTGATTGGGTTGCCAATATAGTACCCGTCCTCAAGAAGAATGGGAAGATTCGAATTTGCATCGACTTCCGCAACCTGAACGAGGCATGCCCCAAAGATGAATTTCCCCTTCCTATCACAGACATCATGATCGACAATACATGCGGCTTTGAACGTATGTCATTCATGGATGGATTCTCGGGGTACAATCAAATCAAGATGTCTCCCGACGACGAAAAGCACACTTCATTCCGAACCCCGATTGGCACATACTGCTACACAGTCATGCCATTCGGTCTAAAGAATGCTGGCGCTACATATCAGCGAGCCATGAGTATCATTTTTAGAGAACATTTGTGCAAGACAGTGGAATGCTATGTCGACGATATCGCCGTCAAGAGTCGCCGTAAGGAGGATCATCTGCAAGACCTGAGAACGGTGTTCAACTTAATGCGAGCCCACAATCTGAAGATGAACCCTACAAAATCATTCTTGGGCGTATCCAGCGGGAAGTTCTTGGGCTTCATCATCACTGCACGGGGTATCCATATAGACCCCGAGAAAACGAGGGCAATCATGGAGATGGGTCACCCGAGAAATCTTCGTGAACTTAGAGGCCTCCAAGGGAGGCTAGCTTATATCAGGAGGTTCATTTCCAACCTCTCCGGGCGATGCCGACCGTTCACCCACCTCATGAAGAAGGGAGTCTCATTCGTATGGGACGAGGAATGCCAGCGCGCTTTCGATGACATCAAAGAATATTTATCAAATCCTCCAGTCCTGGTGGCCCCGGTCCCTGGAAAACCATTCCTGCTCTATGTACGAGCAATGGAACACTCCCTCGGTGCCCTGCTGGCACAAAACAATGACGCAGGCCACGAGCAGGCCATTTACTATCTCAGCCGAATGATGGTCGGGCCCGAACACCGATACACCGCTGTGGAGAAAGAATGCCTCGTCTTGGTATTCGCCATTCAAAAGATGCGGCACTATGTCACGGGGCAAACCCTACATGTGATCTCACGAATCAACCCTCTCAGAGTCCTCATGACTAAACCAGGGGCCCTCAGCTCTCGCCTCGCCACATGGGCAATATTGCTGTCCCCCTATCATATGATCTTCGTCCCGCAAAAGGCTGTTAAGGGTCAAGCCCTAGCAGACTTTTTGGCAGCCCACCCAGGATCGGAGTCATCCAGAATCTATGAAGAGATCCCAGACGAGGTCGCCGATTCGAATACAGCCACCCACGATAACATATGGCGAATGTTCTTCGATGGCGCCTCAAGGACCGGACCCAAGGGAAACATCGTCGTCGGGGTCGGAGTGGTATTAATTTCTCCTACTGGGCTGGTGATCAATTGCGCCTACTCCCTCACGGAACCCTGCTCCAACAATGTGGCCGAATATAACGCTCTGGTCATTGGCCTCCAACTTGCAAAAGAGCTGGAGGTAGAATACCTTGAAGCATACGACGACTCCCAACTAATCGTCAATCAGATCAGGGGCTCATACGAGGTTCGCCATGAAGACATGATCCCCTACCATCAAATTGCGATCAACATTATCTCATCATTCGAGGGATTCTTCATCGAGCACGTCCCCAGACTCCAAAATATCGAAGCCGATGCCCTAGTAGGCCTTGCCACTTCCTTAGCAGTGCTGAACCAAGCTCATCATTCGGTTGACGTAATAGGCCACGAACTGGTCTGTCCCAAGAACAACGTTCAAGCCATGGCCAGTTATTCCGCCCAGACAGTCGACGACATACCGGACTGGAGACAGCCGTTCATCGACTTCGTCGTATACGACATCCTTCCAAAGAATCCAAAGGAAGCTACCTCTATCAGACGGCGGTCTCTCAGATTCTTCTATGATACAGAGACGAAAATGTTGTATCGTCGCTCCTACGACGGATTATTGCTCCGGTGCTTGTCGAACGCGGAAGCTACAGAAGCTGTACGAGAAGCTCACGACGGAGACTGTGGGGCCCATCAACCCGGCCCTAAGCTACAAGACCGCCTTCGCCGGATGGGCTACTACTGGCCCACGATGGTGGCAGATGCGATAGATTATGCCAGAAAATGCAAGGCCTGCCAAGTCCACGTAGACTTCATTCACCGACCATCCGAATTTCTACATCCGACAGTGGCGTCCTGTCCATTCGAAGCATGGGGGATGGATATCATTGGTCCAATCACCCCACCTTCCTCCCGAGGACATCGCTTCATACTTGCGATCACTGATTATTTCTCCAAATGGGCGGAAGCTGTCACACTCGCAGAAGTTAAAACTTCAAACGTGATCAGCTTCCTTAAGCATCACGTTATCTACCGCTTCGGACTACCACGAAGAATCATCCATGATAATGGTCCATAGTTTATAAGCCATGCATTCTACCGATTCTGCGATAAGCACCGCATTCAGAATATCGCTTCGACACCATACAACCCGACAGCAAACGGGTTGGCAGAGGCATTCAACAAAACAATTATCAAGCTCCTCAAGAAGTTCGTCTCCTCCAACAAACGCGACTGGAACGAGAAGCTCGGCGAGTGCTTATGGGCTTATCGCACCACGGTTCGAACAGCCACCGGGAATACACCATTCTCTCTGGTGTACGGGAGCGAGGCAGTCCTCCCTTTGGAGACTCAGATCCCCTCATGCCGCGTCGCCCTCACTTATCAATTGACGACGGATGATAACTACCGACGACGACTACAAGAGTTGGAGGCTTTAGATGAAAAATGCCTCCTAGCTCAGCAAAGGATCGAGCTATACCAAGCACGCATCTCAGGAGCCTTCAACAAGAAAGTTAAAATCAGAACATTCCAAGTGGGTGATCTTATTCTGGCAGTCCGGAGGCCGATGGTCATGACTCACAAGACCACCGGTAAGTTCCAGCCAAAATGGGAAGGTCCATTTGTCATCGAGACCGTGTTCTCCAACGGCGCCTACCGCCTCGCTAAGCAGAACGGAGATTTGCTCATGTTGCCCGTCAACGGCAAGTTCCTGAAGAAATACTATATTTAAACATCATTCTCCAGATTATCGAGTCATGTACTCCTTTAGTACCACTGAACTCTCATCCATCATTCTCCAGATTATCGAGTCATGTACTCCTTTAGTACCACTGAACTCTCATCCATCATTCTCCAGATTATCGAGGCATGTACCCCTTTAGTACCACTGAACTCTCATCCACCCTATTTCAGATTATCGAGCCATGCACCCGCTGGTGCCGCTGAACTCTCACTCCCTCAATAGTCCAAATTACCAAGTTATGTACCAGCTGGTGCCTCCGAACTTACATTCCGGTCACTCTTTCAGATAGTAAGTCAAGTATGATTATACCTCTGAACTTTCTTCCTGGCAGAGATCCTCCCTCAGGATTCACTACCCGTACTCCCAGTGCACAAAAAGGGTAGTCGATCCACCAACTTCCGAAACGACCATGTCCTTATTACCTCTGAGTCGTCTTCACTTCCACCAAAAACAAACCGCCCCCTCGCATAGAACTTCCACATTCTCTTACCTCTGAGTCGTTCTATGTACCCAATCTTCATTGAGCCCACTCCTGCCATGTCCTCATTACCTCTGAGTGGAAAGGCTCCGTCGAAGAAATCGTCATATTTGCCATGTCCACATTACCTCTGAGCAAGTATGTCGGTCCTCTTTTAACCTATTATCTGTACCCACAACCGGAGTACGACAAGGATAATAGGTCCACAAATGTCCTCTATTGACCACAAAATGTCCTCTGTTGACCACAAATGTCCTCTGTTGACCACAAATGTCCTCTGTTGACCACAAATAGCTTCCGTAAAGTCTTTCCTGCCATGTTCTCATTACCGCTGAGCATGAAGATTTCACGATAAAACCTTCATGTTTGCCATGTCATCATAACCTCTGAGCAAATGTGATCGGTTCCATTTTACCCCATTATCCGCATCCTGAACTAGGGTACGCCAAGGGTAATAGGTCCACAAATATTCATTCGCTAAGCTTCTTAGCATAAATCCACCATCTTACCATGCCCCGGGAGCCCAGCTGCTCTACGGTATTCCTTCCCCCAGTACCGAGAACATCCATGACCACTTTGCCGTGGCTGTCCCGGACATCCTATCTAAACTGTTATCCATACCTAAAACCAAGGTACGCCTAAGATAACAGGTCCACAAATAAATCCCCCAGCAAGTCCAAATTCCATAAACACCGCAAGTGCAAGAAAGGAAAGATGAGTTGAAACATGCTCATTTATTCAAAAATCAAAGGGCTACATCAGCAGGGATCACACCCCCTTGCAAAAATTAAAAAGAAAAAAAAGAGAGAGAAAGAGAGAAGAAGAAGAAGACAGAAAGCCGATCACTGCTCTGGAACACATAACGCCGTAAGACGGTCCTTTATCAAGGCAACCGACCGCTCAAGCTTCTGTCTGGCTCGGCGCTCCGCTTCCTGATTCAACACCGCCGCATCCTCCAGATGAGCATGGGCTCACCAGTTGTCCTCAAACTTCTTGAAGGCCCGCTCCAGGTTGACAGAGGATCGGGAAATCCTCTCGGCCTCTCGAGCAATCAACTCTTGTTCTGCACGAGCAGCCTCCCGCTCTGACTCTAAGAAGACCAACTCTTTCTGGAGTGCGAGAATCCGCTCCTTCGTATCAGCTACTCTACGAGAGGCAGATTCTTCCCGGGCTCTACAAGCCTGACTCCGACGACCCAGTCGGTCATAAGAGACGGATAACTTGTCAAGGTCCCCCTGCACAGCCGGTCCGACAGTTTCTCGAGCGAGCTTAATCCTGTCCCTAGCAGCGACCAGGAAGCTCCGCTCTTGTTCAGTCGTGGAGGGCAAGCCAGCCTGCCGCACAGCCAGCAGTTGGGTCGCAAGCTGGTCAGCCTCTGTCAACTTAGGCTCCAGGAGCGCTGCTAACCCCAGCCCGCCAGGAAGACCCTTCAGAGTGTCAATTTAGCCCCGAGCTCCCCGTAGAGACAGAGAAAAAGGGACCCCCCGTTCCACGGCAGCGTTTATACCCCTCCCTAAGTGGCGATAGAAGCTGTCAATCACATCCTGTGTCACCTCATTCAGAGCCTCCGAGGAAACCGGTGTCAACGGGAGTGTGGCTGGTAGCACGGAAGAAGATGCGACGGAATCTGCCGCTCATGCCACAAGAGAAACCAACTCCGCACGAAAAGACGCTTGAACATCGGTCAATTCCTCTTCAGCGGCCCGCAGAATTTGGATGCTCGGCAGGATCGAGAAGTCAATCTCCGGAGTCGTATAAGCAGCCGAAGACGAGGCCGGGGCCAGCACCAACTCCATTCCCATCTGTCCAGAGCTGGCAGGATGTCCCTCAACATGCGATGACGAAGGGGAGGAAACGCTCCTTTCCCCCTGATCACGGTAGACTGGGCCTTCCCCAAGAACATCAGCGGCAGGAGATAAAGGGTCAGGACTTGTACGGCCAAGGCAACCATGAATCGACTTGACCCGAAGGATATGATGATAGAGCAAATAAGCCCCCTCGGTGGTCAATATGTGACGCAGCTTACCAGTAGAGGAATGTGGAGGCTGAGGTTCGCCTACAGCCATCACAACCTCTTCACCAACAGCCTCCGAGTCAGGAATAAAAGACTCATCCGCCTTTGCATCCTCGGAAGGGGATGTACCGAGGATGGCATCATCTCGCTGAAGTTCAGAAATCTCGAAGACGGACCCAAGGAAACTTTCGTCACCCCGGGCTGGGGCCTCAGCAGCTTGGGAGTCCTTAGCCGCCGCTGAGAGAGCTCCCGCAGAGAGGACCGCGGTACACATGTCGCTAATCAAAACGGCAAGGGCCGGATGAACTACTGAGGCAGCAGATGGTTCAGGAGAGCCTGGTTCGTCAGACGCCTACAAAGAAAAATGATCAAGTCATATCCCTGAGAGGAAAGAAAGCTACAACAAAGATAGAACTCCGACTTGGACTTACCTCCGGAACATCGTCTGCACCTTCACCCTTCTCGGTAATAGGTGTCCCACGAGACCTAACAGCAGCTCTCTTCACGGAAAAGGTCGCTCTACTGTCAGGAGATTCGTATCTGACCCGTTTACGCGAGGGACCAGATATAGCTGAAGGGTGTTCTTCTCTCACTGCTCCCTCTTGTGTAGTAAGTGACGGATCTTTCGCCGGTTCATCAAGTGGGGGAAGCGGTTGATCCGCCACTTCTTCATCCCCACCATAAAGGAAGTCTTCGCTATCATCCTCCTCCTCAGCCGACTCGGAAGGTTCTGATTCAGGGAGAGGAATCTGGAGCGCCAGTTGCTTTCTAGCCTTAGCCCCCTTAGGCTTCTCCTCTAAACCAGTACCTACGATAAAGCTGGTACTCGGATCGAAGTTAACAGGAGGCTTGTTCGCCGTAACGTGATATAAAGCGACCACGTACAAAATTTCCCTCGGCGCCTTGGCATCGGGAATCGAGAAGCTGGCCCGAGTATGATAAGCGTCATAATAATTCCACGCTCGGACGCCGTCAAGAACGCTACCTTCAAAACCCAAACAAGGGTTGGGACAATCAAGGAACAACTGGCTATAACCAAATTGACGAGAAAACCTACTGGGTAGGTAGGGCTCCAAGTACACATTATCCCGGTTGCGATAAACCAGATGCGCGGGGCGGATATTGCACAACCAAGCAAGCATATCCGGAGACAGAAAATGAGAAGGTCCAGTACCATCAAGGTGTACCTTCCTCACTTCCTTATCAGAAAAAGGAGGAACAGACACAAAGAGATCACACCCATCCACTCTCGCCAACGCCCTCCGACAAGCTGGCATAGTGTTACATTCCCAAGACCGGTGATGGCATTTGAAGAGGAAAGCATCCTCGGCCGTAGCATCTTCCGCTATCCCAGGTCCCAGCAAAGACTTATAGTGCATCGCCAACTACCCCATTAGGTAGTGAAAGGGCAGTTCTACGCGCTCAAAATCCAAAGTCTTCTTGCGAGCAATAACCTTGGACGAGAATGTCCGCAGACCATGATGTATGCTGCATACCAAAGCAGGAAGGAGGGCCAGGCTAACTTCGAATACTAGCTTAACGACAGGGAGGATGAAATGATGACCAATCCTCTCGATAGAGCCCGCTCCGCCTGAGACTACGCAGTTTCGTAGCCATATCATCAAAAATCCAGCCAGAAGCGCCTTCTCCGACAGTTGTATGGTCCTGTAGTGAAAAAAACTAAGAGAGTCAGCTTGACTCCCGAATATATCGCTCTTGGATCGCGACTTTTTGACATTGGACATCAGATCTCTTACCTCTGCATGCGTTCGAGGGGCTCGGGGAGTAACTTCACCAGAAGGATCAACCCTAAAGAGATAATTAATCCAGGATGTGGTATGGGGAGCGGTCCCCTCAGAGCTATCCGTTATTTTTATAGCCATTTGATGACAAGCACTATGGTGGCACAACAACTCCCGATACACCGCAACAAAACCCGGGAGTTGCCTGTCCAAGGCCTCGAACTCCTCATTCGACGGGGTATACACCTCGAAAGGCTCATTCCCCCATGGAAGTTTAGAAACAGTATACATCTCGTGAAGAGCAAGCCCCAGTTCCCCTACTGGTGTAAAGAATGTCCCCGTTCGCTGGCTGTACATCTCCAAGAGCGCTACGAACAGTGGTTTATTAATAGGAAGCCCGTGACAAGTGCCCCGAATGGCATGGTAAAGCCCCACCTCCCGCAAGAATGCTCCATAAGTCTGTAGAACCCAAGCAGTCAACTGGGCCCACGTAAAGGTAGGGTTTATCCAGTTCGGCAGTGCCAGCCTACCAACAGGATAAGACTTCTTGCGAACAAGCCGATTCAGGAAAGTATCAGCTTGAGTAAGTGTGAAATTGGGACCGTATACATTCATAAAAGAGCCCGGGGCCAGACCCATCATATACCGGAGGGCGGAATCCTTACCTGCATATGCTGACTTCATATTCGAATTATAATGGATGTTGCCCGTCAATATCCCTGATTGAGTGGGAGTTAGGTTACACACCATCTTCCGGTCCAGCAACACCATATTGAACCATGACAAAGGATAATGACGTTCCATGAGATGAATATGGATTGCCACCCCATCCAAAGAAAAATCCCAGTTTTCAGAAATCTCTAAGACCCAAGGATTCTTGATGGTTAAGGCATCACCAAAAAGGAACAAAGGCTTCAGGTATTTTCCATCCAGCCTCCCAGTATTCATCATGGAACGGAGGTAATGAAGGGTTTGATTCTCAATAGCCTTCAACCTCTCCGAAGGCTCATCAGCAGGGAACTGATTCGATACATGCCTAATTAAGTCGTCAAGATGCACGCCCAGGGCGGATTGATTCGAACCCACTATAAGCTCTCCAGCAGGATTTACGGGCAAGTTCACTGGAAAAATACGAAAGAAACGAGGTTAGAAAGTAGTCAAAAAACAGAAGCATTGAAAAGGTCATCTGAGCCTATGCGGCTCGGCTCGTTACAGCTTCATGCTGCTCAGCATTAGATACGTATATGCGGTTCAGTGCATCATAGCCTCATGCGGCTCTGAGTTAGCTGAGTTCATACAACTCAAGTCCAGACGAACTTATAGATCCATGCGGTTCAAGTTAAGCACGCCTACAGAGTCAGATTCATGCGAGCTGACGTGAGCAGACGAATTTCTGCGGTTAAAAAAAAAAGTGAGCAATGCTTATGTGGCCCAAATCAAAAACATGTATGCAAACTCAGATCGAGTATAACAAGTTCATACGGCCCCATAAGATGAAGGGCTCATGCAGTCCCATCGATAAAGCCCCGTATACGTGGCTTGTGCATAAAGTATGCAGCAGAGCCATGGCGACAGTTAGGGTTTTCAGACGATCTCTTACCAGCGATAGACGGGTGGACATCGGGATGGATGGAGTGCGCAATGACCGACGGAGGGGCGACCACGTTCGCCGCCGCAGTCGCCGTAGAAGCAACTGCCTTACCCTTAGCGGCCTTCAATGCTGCAGCTTTCTTGGGAGCCATTGTCGGTTGCTAAAAGAAGAAGACGAAGAGCAAAGACGGCAAATAGAGAATCAGAGCAAAGAGGGAAGGTAAAGAAAAGCCCCAAGAGGCTAAAAGACTCCTATTTATAGGCAAAAGAGACCCACGAAACGAACAGACGTCTCGGAGTATGCCTCGGATTACGCGCTGCCCCCAAAGAATAAAGGCAAAACGCTTCGGTCAAGGCAAAACCGACTCTTAGGATCCTCTCCCCAAAAGGCGGCGTTAAATCAAATCAAAGGCACTTAATGAAGATTTGCACACGTGTTCAGGACACGTGGCAACCAGTTTATGCGGCCAGATGAATTTATGCGGCTAAGCACTTATGCGGCTAGGAAGCTCAGGCAGACAGAAAAATCCTATACGGCATGAACGGGGCCATGCTTCTTGTTCAAAGTATTCCAATTTTTACAAATTGAAAACTTTGAAGGGGGTCCTGTAGAAGCATGGAAAATATTAGAATAATGATCCATGCGGCTCTAAGTAAGAAGCTTATGCGGCTCACAAAGGAGCGGCCCTATGCGGTTCAAAGAAGACTCTCAATCGCATGCGGCTCGGGAGCGTATGCGGTTCAGCAAGGCATATGCGGCTCGATGGACGCCATGTGTGATCCTTCCCTACAGCTGGTCGTTTTGAGTAGTGGCCTCATTTATTGCTCCAGCACGATTCACTATGGCAACCCTGACATAAAGTTTCATAATGGCCTTGCCATAATGACTGACTCCTCGGGAAAAGAAGAAAATCTCTGACCAAATCCGTCGGAAGTCCCAGATTGCCACGTGGCAATCAGTCATATGCGGCTCCCTAAGAACCCGTTCCATGCGGTTCGATACAATGCTAGCTCATGCGGCTCCCTGGGAACACATTCCCTGCGGCCCAATACAACGCCAGCTCATGCGGCTCACAAAGATTACGCATATACGGCTCGATGAAGCATCGTCCTATGCAGCTTACAAAGAGTATCTCTCTGCGGTTCGAGGATCGTCAATCCTATGCGGCTCTGACAAGACTCACAATTAAGACACGTGGCATGGGATCAATAAGAGATTTAACCGAATCTCAACAAATATATTTGACATCATCGTCATAATTACTGAGATCAGGGTATATCATTTATCGTCAAGCTAATGGGACACGTGGCGAGCAATCAGACATTGGCATAATCAATCACAAGGATTTAAAGTAGCTAGCATTAATTGCTCATGAGATACGATGCTATCCGTATTAATGGTCGAGATTCACTATAATCAGGATCAAGGATTCAGATAGAATGAAGAAGCACCGACATTCCAAACAGATAATCATTATCAAACCCTAATGATCACCCCCCACTCTTATAAATAGCCAGCATCATTCCCTTATGAAAAAAAAAGAGAGAGGTCGGCAACAAAAGAATAAAAAAATAAGAAGAGAGAGATCTACACAGAGAGAGCTCCCCCTTTTTTTCTTGATAATCACAGAGAGAGAGAAGCCAGGAGAGCAATCCGAGGAGAGCAAGAAGAGCATTTCTTCATCAACGTCGAGCAGATCTTCCCCGAGCCAAGGCTGCATACTGATCGTCCAAGGTGTAAGGCAGAGCGGCCGTCGCTTTCCCCAGCCTCTATCGTCACCCCCCAGAATCAAAAATAAACAATCGTACTTAGTCTGCTGTACCTAGGTTTTCGTCCCTAGGCTTTCTTTGTACGAGCGAGTTTGTATTGTGAGTCTAAGTTCAGTCCTCCGATAATTGTTCTGTTCTTTTACAATCAATGGCAAACAGGCACAACCTAGCTTGGCACAACCTGGCTTGGCACAACCTAGCATGGCACAACCTGGCTTGGCACAACCTAGCTTGGCACAACCTGGCATGACACAACCTGGCTTGGCACAAACAAGCTTGGCACAACCTCGCCTGACACAACCTAGCTTAGCGCAAACTAGCTTGGCGCAACCTAGCTTGGCACAACCTGGCTTGGCACAACCTAGCTTGGCACAACCTAGCTTAGCGCACTCTTGACAATTAACAAGTAAACTTGATATGACATGTATAATCTTGATAGTGGCCCGTCGAGGCGCACTCCTGACAAGCAATCTTGACAAGTAACAAGTAACCTGACATGACATGATAATCTCGAACGCTATTGCTGTCACCCCTAGTTTTCAGAAACAAGGATATTTTGTCATTTTATATTTTTGAATATTTTTAACATTTATTTTATTATTTATGATATTATTTTGGGGTTGAAATTTATTGTATTATTTATGATATTGTTTTTGGGTTATTTAAGTCGGGTTCGAATTTCAACTCAATCCGACTTAAAACATGGACCCGGGGGTAGTTTGACTCTAGTGGAACCCACACACTAGTTAGACGTGGCCCACATGATATTAATTTTAGTCCATATGATAGAAATATTTTAGTTAGAGGTTAGACTAATTATTATGGATAAGGTTAGTGTGATTAGAGACTTTAGAATGACTAATTTAGCCCCAACCAATTAGCCCTTTCCTAATACTCATAGAATAGGTTAGTAGGGGCATTTTGGACCTTACCATAATAGGACAAATAGCCCCATATGGCCAGCCACTTTGGGAGAGGATAGGCTCAAGTTTATTTCATTATTCTCATCCACACACTCTCTCTTGTTCTTTCCCAAATTCCTAGAGAACAATCCCTAGCAATTTCTCCACCAAATCCTTCCATTTTGCCACCAAATCTTATTCTTTCCTTCTCCATTCTAGCCAAGGAGGAAGCTACCCAAGTTTGGGAGGATTCGGAGCTCGTTCGTGTCCTTTTGGAATCTCTACGTGTCGGTGTCGCTCCGGGAAGGCTTTTCTTCGATTCGATCTACCGGGAGGTATAAATCCCTTCTTCTTTTTATTTCCTCATGCGTATAGGTCTATTTTGAACCCATAGGAATAACCCCCATGGTTATATCTCTATTTGTGTCCATTTCGTGTCCAATTGGAGGTCATTGGAGTGTCCTTTGTGTTGTGGTTGTGTCCATGTGGGAAAACCCCAAATTTGGACACACTATGTGTTGTTGTTATGTATGAATGAAATTATTACATGTTTAATCTCATATTTTTGTATTGGATATGTGTTCTATAGTGTCTCATATATATATATTAGTGTAGAGAGTGAGTTCTTGATATATTATGTTATATACTTGTGTTCTTTTGTCTCAAACTACCCAAATCCGTCATGATTTTTATCCACATTTTTAATTTCAGCCCTAACTTAGAAATGTCATAACTTCTAGTTCAAAGCTCGGTTTAATCTCCCATTATTTTTAAAAGAAGCGTATTGAAGTTAGCTTTCCAAAAACATATATTAATAGGCCTAATTCTTTCTGTAACTTTCTGGAGAATTATTTGAGTGTCAGTTGTACGAAGACAAACGCGTTCTCGGTGTTTTCGCGATTCCGGGAGTTTCCGGAAACAAAAACGTGATCCGTTTGAAGTTTCGGAAAGCTAACACATAGATCTATAACATACTTTAATCCTAGATTTTAATTCATCCTGAGATAGTACAGTATTGATTATTAATATGAGTTACTATTCGGCATATGCATTTTGTGCACCCTTGTGTGTAATATAATATTCTATTTGATTTTAACCCATGTTAATGTATATATATTATGTAATTAAATAGAGAATACAAGCATGAGTAAATGTTTAAATAAATGATGTATGAGGTGTAAGTATGCTATCTCATGTAAGCATGTATAATTATGGCTTGTAATGAATATGTAGGTTCTATAGTATGTAATATATGGTGCATATAGTAGTGCAAGAGAATAAATGAATGATGAATGAATGCAAGCATGAATGTAATATAATAATAGATGTAATGTATGCAATATACAAGTTAATGAGATATAATATTCTATGTTAACACAAATCCTATATTACCTCATGTACCCCTTACACTATGTAGACACTATCACACTTGACACTTTGTTTCACTTACATTTTGACACTCTTTGATATGTATACACTATGTATGCCCATTTAACCCTCACTTGCCCCTTTGCCATGTTCACATACACACACATAGCCTCTTAAATAAGTATTTATGAATACAGTTAACTTAGCTATGTATGTATATTATATATATGTTAGCATATTGTGTTGTAATATATAAGTTTATATAACCATTTGAAATGCCATGACTATAGACCTAATGTTGAATACCAATATATGCATCTGTATATATGTGTAGAAATATATAGTTTAAAGTAATAGATTACCTAGTGTATATCCAATGTGAATTCTTGTCTATTTGAGTATTGAATAATTGTATGCTATATAGAGTTGGGTGTATGTTGGCTTGTATAGCCTTGTATTGATATGTGCTTGCTAGGATAGTCTTGGTTAGGCCTAGTAAGACTTGCTGGGTTAGGACGTGACCTAGTTTGACCTAGTTTGACTAGTACAGTTGACCAGAGTTGACCAAGGGTTGACTTTGGCCTAGTTTGACCTAGAGTCATGTAGAATACATTGTAGTGCTTTATATTACCTTTCTGGACATGTTGTGACTTGTGCTGTTCTAATTAGGAGCCAGACACCTTGTAACCTGTGTTGCTTTAAATAGGACTCTGTGGCTTCAGTTGGACCCCCTATACTTATCAGCTGTTCAGGTTATCAGGCGAGTACATTCTCTGATCGTTTCATACTTGTCACGAATTATATTCTCGCTCTAGATTACTTTTACTTGATGCTGTCATGTTATCATCACGGATTAGTACTATACGGATCTCTTCTTGGGATGTTACCCCCCTTAGCGGGTGCATCAGATACTTTATGACATGTGTTTCATGTACATCATGTATTCCTTGCTTCTGCGTTATTCATGTACACTCATGTTCTTACATGTACGTTCATGTACTCTCATGTTCTTTTATGTACGCTCATGTTTCCTCATATGTTTCTTGTATAACCAAAACATCATGTCCGTAACGTAACTTGAATAGATCCTTGTGTATTGATTGTGGGTAGGGGTGAGTATAAATGGTCATGTGATTTTATCCATCATGTACACTCTGTTACTTTTCATGTTCATCATGTACAACCTAAGCCAATTACATGCCATCTCGTACTCTAAATCACTAGTCACTTACAGTTCTTACTTATCATGTATATATATTTCCAGTTATCAAATATCTCTCCTATTTTCATGTACATCTTCTTACAGCAGTTTATGTATCTTATTCTATTGCCTGCTTTATATTTTTTGACATGATATGAACTGCATGAGATGTATTGTGCTCGCTCCTGTCCTGACTGGACCTGTTGATAAATTTTACAGATGGCCTGGGATTGCCTGCTAGCCTAGAGGAGACACAGTAGAGGTTGTTTAGATAGTTATTTCATTTTGTCGGGAGTTGTATTTACTTTGTGGAATTACTGTATTTGAGTTTTGAGATGTATTTCTGGGATTATGTATCTTAGACACTTAGACTTCTATCTCCTGTATCTCTTTTGGATTTCATGTTTATCTACCTTTATCATTCTACCTTAGATTGTGATTGAGTTGTACCTCTGTGTTGGCCTCCTTATGGAGAGTATTCATATTATGCTAGTTATAGTTCATGACCTAGAACAGTGTTCTACCGCCGACACTGCGGCGTAGGCTGGGCGTTGTTACGTACTCGTACCCTCACGGTGGGTGCGGGTCGTGACACGTTTTTAGTGGTGGCCCATGCAGGTCGAGTTTATGTAGTGGTATTCGAACTAGAGTACCACTACAGCCTACAGTAGGAATAGGATATATTTTGAAGGTACTCAATCACGGTTAGGATCCCTTGAGAGATTCTTGGGACGACCCTTGAGAATCATATTTTAACTTCGATTTGAAATCTATTTTTCCCTGATTTGATTTACCTTTACTTCCTGTTATTGAACTTGATTTTGATGGATTATTGTTGAATTTTGAATCTTGATGTTAGTTGTTGAATTTGAGTCTGTATTTTTATGATTTTTGATGGATTATTGTTGAATTTTGAATCTTGATGATAGTGGTTGAATTTGAGTCTGTATTTTTATGATTTTTGATGGATTATTGTTGAATTTTGAATCTTGATGTTAGTTGTTGAATTTGAGTTTGTATTTATATCTATATGTACATTTTTTGGAATTAAGGTATAACCTGATAACATACTTGATAAGGACAGTAAGAAAGGTAAAAGTCTACTTTATTATGGAATTTAGAATTTATTGTAGTCATATTTGCTAGCATGACAAGGACGTAGAGCCTGATATAGCTATACTTATCTTAGTTATGAAATCTAAATTTTCTTGCAGCTATACCGGGTGGCGTGATAAGAATTCTAGATAACATGATTATAGGGTGTATGCCTTATTATGGACAATATCGTTTATTGCAGCTATGCTTATTGGCGTGGCAGAATTTTGACAACATAATTTCAAGAAGACGCATATGATTATCAGATTGTACCTTAAATATTTTTGAACATGTTTTCTCTACTTTTGTTTCAGTCCTTTAAAAAAAAGAGAATTATTATTTGTTTGTTTTGTTTTGTTTCTCATTTATTTAACTTAGGAGTAGCTTTAGCTGTTTTTATAAACTTTGTGTAACTTCTTACTATGAAATTCTTCTTAATACAATGAATCGATGATTTTGCTAGACTTTATCTTGGATTTGAAAATTTAGCTCTGGGTTTCAAAATGGGTTTTTCTTTTAAACAGATAAGCAAAAACAGATTTTATCGTTATTTCTTTCTTGCTATTATTTTAGTATTAAATAATAATAATAATACTGTCTTGATTACGTCAATCACCTGCTTGCAACCTTGGTAGGAATCTAATTGTTGGTCATAACGTAGAATTAAAATTTTATATTGGGACATGAGAATATATATGAATATATATAGTGGACACTTTCCTGACACTTATGCATGCTACACTTGATTTTCACCTATCTGAATACATATTAATATGTCGTTAATGTTTAAATTTTTAAAACTCCAATATTTCCGATTCTCTGCTTTTCCTAGCTTAACTCGTAATTTAAATATAAAATTTCATGATAATAGTTTTATTTATATTACTGCACATGTACGTTACATGCAGGATTTCAAGTCTTAAAGAAAGTTGGTTGAGTTTTGTGTTAAATTTGTCAACCTGAGATTGTGTACATATTAACCCTTTAAGCCTGAATTCTAAGTGTTTAATTCAATTTGCAGTTTTAAAATTGTAATGTTTTGAGCCGTATACCTTGTTGTATGTAAGGATATAATGTTAGGTTTCATACTCTTACATGTTAGGTTGTTGTTGTGATAAACCTTGAGTTGGTTTTGATGTTTAAATTTCTCCAAATTTTGAAAACTGAATACATGTTAACATTTTTACATTACTTTCAAATGTGTAGTTCAATTTCAGATCTAATATGTAATGTTGAGCTAAACTAAATGATTGAACCCTTCACTTCAAGTTTTAACCCATGTACATTTGACGCTCTACACCAATGTTCACCACTGCCATGAAAACCTAACCCCTCATCTCTATGTTATGTTCATATAGTTATATAGATATATATATATATATATATATATATATATATATATATAGTTCTGTATACATGTTATAATATATATACATACATAACTAAATCTCTGCCTCTTTATATATATATATATATATATATATATATATATATATATATATATATATATATATATATATATATATATATACATGGTTAGCCATGCATGTTATGAGGAAATGAGTTGTGTATTGTAGATTGTTTAACCAATATGCCATGATTAGTGTAACTTGATAGTTATTGTTTGAAACCCCAAATCCTCCTATGCACTTTCATGTATATTTCACATACACACACGCCTATTATCTAACCATATGAACATGTCCACATACACCCATACACACACGAACTACATAACTTTTACATAATGTTAGCTTTTCCCTCTCTAACGCTATATATAAATATATTGTGATTGGATTTCCATGCAATTGGCTTTCATTCTTTAACATTTGATTTTGATTTTCTTGAATAATATCCCTTATTAGATAAATGGTAGCTAACTTTATTTTATTTTGATAAGTACCAATTTTCATATAGGATGGTAGACTGCCTTATAGTCTTGATGATTGTTATTTATGTATCTTTTCTAGTTTAGCACCCTAGATTGCTTGTGTGTTTTGATACCATATGACCGTTTTGGTTTAGCATGACTAGTATACCTAGATGAGACTTTCACTACCACCGTATGCCATGACCCTGTATGTCATCCTTTTAAATCGTATGATTGTTTAAGTTTTGAGACTTTGATTGTGGGGGGTTTGACCTAGAAGGAGTATGAACATTTTAATTTTGAGGATAAAATTTTTCTAAGGTGGATAGACTTGTAACACCCAGTTCTCTAAAATGAGGGTAATTTTAAAATTTTGTAATTTTAATCATTTATTGATTTTTCATTTAAATCATGATATGATTTTTGATAATTTTTAAATTATTTTAAAACTATTTAAAATCATGACTTGTGATTTTGATGTTTTGCTAGTGAAATCCTAGAGACTGTTTGACCTAGAGCCTAACCATGTGATTAGGATATTTTAATGTCATTTCTGGCCTAAGGATATTTGCATTTGACCTCTTTGAATTATTTTGATATTTATTGCATTGGTGATTGTTGATTTTGACCTTTGATAGGTGTGATTTTGTGATGGTTTTGTGTCCGTATCGGACACGTATCGGTTTTTATTTACAAATGTTTGATGTGCCTCAAAGAGAACTTTTTTATTGCTGATTTTTTTTGAAAAGTATTTGAATGAGATTATTTTCTACACGTGTTTCCTGTGATTGCTTTGTTTTAATTTCGAGGACAAATTTTTTTTTTAAGGTGGATAGATTTGTCACCCCCAGTTTTCAGAAATAGGGGTATTTTGTCATTTTACATTTTTGAATATTTTTAAAATTTATTTTATTATTTATGATATTATTTTGGGGTTAAAATTTATTGTATTATTTATGATATTGTTTTTGGGTTATTTAAGTCGGGTTCGAATTTTAACTCAATCCGAATTGAAACATGGACCCGGGGGTAGTTTGACTCTAGTGGAACCCACACACTAGTTAGGCGTGGCCCACATGCTATTAATTTTAGTCCACATGAAAGAAATATTTTAGTTAGAGGTTAGACTAATTATTATGGATAAGGTTAGTGTGATTAGAGACTTTAGAATGACTAATTTAGCCCCAACCAATTAGCCCTTTTCTAATACTCATAGGATAGGTTAGTAGGAGCATTTTGGACCTTACCATAATAAGACAAATAGTCCCATATGGCCAGCCACTTTGGGAGAGGATTGGCTCAAGTTCATTTCATTATTCTCATCCACACACTCTCTCTTGTTCTTCCCCAAATTCCTAGAGAGCAATCCCTAGCAATTTCTCCACCAAATCCTTCCATTTCGCCACCAAATCTTATTCTTTCCTTGTCCATTATAGCCAAGGAGGAAGATACCCAAGTTTGGGAGGATTCGGAGCTCGTTCGTGTCCTTTTAGAATCTCCACGTGTCGGTGTCGCTCCGGAAAGGCTTTTTTTCGATTCGATCTACCGGGAGGTGTAAATCCCTTCTCCTTTTTATTTCTTCATGCATAAAGGTCTATTTTGAACCCATAGGAATGATCGCCATGGTTGTATCTCTATTTGTGTCCATTTTGTGTCCATTTGGAGGTCATAGGAGTGTCCTCTGTGTTGTGGTTGTGTCCATGTGGGAAAACCCCAAATTTGGACACACTATGTGTTGTTGTTATGTATGAATGAAATTATTACATGTTTAATCTCATATTTTTGTATTGGATATGTGTTCTATAGTGTCTCATATATATATTAGTGTAGAGAGTGAGTTCTTGATATATTATGTTATATACTTGTGTTCTTTTGTCTCAAACTACCCAAATCCGTCATAATTTTTATCCACGTTTTTAATTTCAGCCCTAACTTAGAAATGTCATAACTTTTAGCTCAAAGCTCGGTTTAATCTTCCATTTTTTTTAAAATAAGCGTATTGAAGTTAGCTTTCCAAAAACATATATTAATAGGCCTAATTCTTTCTGTGACGTTCTGGAGAATTATTTGAGTGTCAGCTGTACGAAAGACAAACGCGTTCTCGGTGTTTTTGCGATTTCGGGAGTTTCCGGAAACGAAAACACGATCCGTTTGAAGTTTCGGAAAGCTAACACATAGATCTATAACATACATTAATCCTATATTTTAATTCATGCTGAGATAGTACAGTATTGATTATTAGTAGGAGTTACTATTCGGCATATGTATTTTGTGCACCCTTGTGTGTAATATAATGTTCTATTTGATTTTAACCCATGTTAATGTATATACATTATATAATTAAATAGAGAATGCAAGCATGAGTAAATGTTTAAATAAATGATGGATGAGGTGTAAGTATCCTATCTCATGTAAGCATGTATAAGTATGGCTTGTAATGAATATGTAGGTTCCATAGTATGTAATGTATGGTGCATATAGTAGTGCAAGAGAATAAATGAATGATGAATGAATGCAAGCATGAATGTAATGTAATAATAGATATAATGTATGCAATATATAAGTTAATGAGATGTAATATTCTATGTTAACACAAATCCTATATTACCTCATGTACCCCTTACACTATGTAGACACTATCACCCTTGACACTTTGTTCACTTACACTTTGACACTCTTTGATATGTATACACTATGTATGCCCATTTAACCCACACTTGCCCCTTTGCCATGTTCACATACACACACATAGCCTCTTAAATAAGTATTTATGAATACAGTTAACTTAGCTATATATGTATATTATATATATGTTATCATATTGTGTTGTAATATATAAGTTTATATAACCATTTGAAATGCCATGATTATAGACCTAATGTTGAATACCAATATATGCATGTGTATATATGTGTAGACATATATAGTTTAAAGTAATAGATTACCTAGTGTATATCCAATGTAAATTCTTGCCTATTTGAGTATTGAATAATTGCATGCTATATAGAGTTGGGTGTATGTTGGCTTGTATAGCCTTGTATTGATATGTGCTTGCTAGGATAGTCTTGGTTAGGCCCAGTAAGACTTGCTGGGTTAGGACGTGACCTAGTTTGACCTAGTTTGACTAGTACAGTTGACCAGAGTTGACCAAGGGTTGACTTTGGCCTAGTTTAACCTAGATTCATGTAGAATGCATTGTAGTGCTTTATATTACCCTTCTGGACATGTTGTAACTTATGCTATTCTAATTAGGAGCCAGACACCTTGTAACCTGTGTTGCTTTAAATAGGACTATGTGGCTTCAGTTGGACCCCCTATACTTATCAGCTGTTCAGGTTATCAGGCGAGTACATTCTCTGATCGTTTCATACTTGTCACGAATTATATTCTCGCTCTAGATTACTTTTACTTGATGCTGTCACGTTATCATCACAGATTGGTACTATACGGATGTCTTCTTAGGATGTTACCCCCCTTAGCGGGCGCATCAGATACTTTATGACATGTGTTTCATATACATCATGTATTCCTTTCTTCTACGTTATTCATGTACACTCATGTTCTCTCATGTTCTTACATGTACGTTCATGTACTCTCATATTCTTTCATGTACGCTCATGTTTCCTCATGTGTTTCTTGTATAACCAAAACATTATGTCCGTAACGTAACTTGAATAGATCCGTGTGTATTGATTGTGGGTAGGGGTGAGTATAAATGGTCATGTGATTTTATCTATCATGTACACTATGTTACTTTTCATGTACATCATGTACAACCTAAGCCAATTATATGCCATCTCGTACTCTAAATCACTAGTCACTTACAGTTCTTACTTATCATGTATATATATTTTCAGCTATCAAATATTTCTCCTGTTTTCATGTACATCTTCTTACAGCCTTTCATGTATCTTATTCTATTGCCTGCTTTATATTTTCTGACATGATATGAACTGCATGAGATGTATTGTTCTCGCTCCTGTCCTGACTGGACCTGTTGATAAATTTTACAGATGGCCTGGGATTGCCTGCTAGCCTAGAGGAGACACAGTAGAGGTTATTTAGATAGTTATTTTATTTTGTCGGGAGTTGTATTTACTTTGTGGAATTACTGTATTTAAGTTTTGAGATGTATTTTTGGGATTATGTATCTTAGACACTTAGACTTCTATCTCCTGTATCTCTTTTGGATTTTATGTTTATCTACCTTTATCATTCTACCTTAGATTGTGATTGAGTTGTACCTCTGTGTTGGCCTCCTTATGGAGAGTATTCATATTATGCTAGTTATAGTTCATGACCTAGAACAGCGTTCTACCGCCGACACTGCGACGTAGGCTGGGCGTTGTTACGTACTCGTACCCTCACGGTGGGTGCGGGTCGTGACAATTGCGACAGCTATCCTGACTTGCTAAATAACTTTTGTCTTGACACCGTGGTTGATTTTCTTGATTGTACCTATATATGCTACTTGTCTCGTCTTACATCATGTCTAGGATATGAATTTCTGGTTACCACGGTCAGGGCTTCATAATGATTCTGACTAGGTTAATGACTAGATTGATCAAGTTGTTTATATAGAGAGATTTTCTCAGTTACAGGCGATCACGTTATCCCGGACACACCAGAAGTACTCGTAGCCTGCCGATGAGTATGGCACATTTCCAGCTTACTGTCATATGGGGCACTTCTTGAAAACATAAGTACTGAAAGTACACCAATAAGCTTGATAAATCTTGTAACTCTAATTAATCTCCTCGCCTGGATAACCTGGATAGTTGCAGGGCTTGTGACTGCGGGAACATCTTATTGCATCTTGCTAGTAACTAGGCTTGTGATAACCCAAGTTAGTTAAAGTATCAAGCCATACTCTTTGCTTCGCCGTGAATGATGGATGTAGTCCAATCTAGTCTTGTCTAATCGATGCCAGTCTATGATTACTTTAGCACATGCGTGCTTTTGCTTTACTCTTGTCGATAATTGGTTGGAGACTAAGCTCTGTTTAGGTGAAGGGTTACAACCCCGGTCCATGTTTGGTTTACGGGTTGTAACTTGGCTACTAGAATAGTCTCTTAGTTGTCTTATCATTTATCACCTTGTTTTCTCTAACTCATCTCGTTTATTACCATTTATGTTCACATGTGCTAATATGCTGGTTTTAGTTTTTAAGTGAAGCCTCCCTTGTGGCACTTTCTCTTCTGGGGTCTGACCCAGCTAGTTTTGTATAGCCAGATTTCGGTCGAGGATCCTCCAGCCTTCCAGCCTGATGGTGACCACTAGACGCAACCCTGGCAACGAGTGGGTTTTTATTTTGCTTTTCCACTCTCTTGTAAAAATATTCTTTTGAGGCGTTTAGCTGAGCAAGTGTTAGCTCGTTTGCAACTTTACTTACTGTCTGCCTACGGGCTGTAACTTGATTGACAAATCCTAGTGTTATTCATGTATGACTGAAACTCTTGCTAGTCTTCACATTTTGTATGACTAGCTTCATGATCATCTGAATATGTAATATTTGGGATGCCTTACTTTGTATGTCTGATGATCTAACATCTTGTAACATTTACTTACTTGGTTGAGATTGAGACACTAGGCTTGTTCATGACCATAGGAGACTATTGGCTTGTAGATAAACCCTCATGCATCTAGACAGCCGTAACCATATATCGAAGTAAATTATACTTCAATGTGCGTAGCTAGCTGTGTTTGTTCCACGCTTTCCAGTATTCTGGTTCTGGTGTGTGACACAGTTTAAGTGCTGGCCCATGTAGGTCTTGTAAATCAAGATGTGTGGGTCTTTTACCGGATAAATGTCTTAATCAGTACTAGCCTTTGATCTCTACTCGTGCTTTTTAATCTTCCTAAAATCTTGACCTGATCACATTCTTATATCCTTGATCTATCTTGGTCCTTCCTTAATGTTCCCCATGTCATTTTCTTCAGTGGCATTGCTCCTGGTCCTACCGATCAACCAAAAGAAGAACCACCAGTGAACCAGCCTCAACAAGGAGACCAAGCCCAACTCTCAGGAACAGCCTCCCGAGTTCTGTCTTCCGGGGATCCAAAGCCACCAATTTAGCCAGCTCAGCCTGTAGAGCCTGACAATAGAGTCCTTATAGGACTTATCCGAGATTTGCTTGCGTCACAAGATCGTCGGAGAGATGCCTTGCACTAGACAGTACAAGATGCCATGGGCAGAGTTGGTTATCAAGGGAACAATGCGGCTGACAGCTTCAAGCGTCTGAACCCTCCTTTCTTTGAATGCACTAAATATTCTATTACTGCTGATGCATGGCTTCAGGACACAGAGGTTATCCTGAAAGAAGCTATGATTCCTGAGAATGAGAAGGTGGTCGTCATGCGTCTGCAGTTATTGGACTTATCCCGCAGCTGGTAGGCAATACAAGTAGTAGGATTGGCGACGCCTATCTTATGGGTGGTATTCAACGATAAGTTCCAAATGAAGTACTTCGATGCAGTACCTCGGTATGATCTGCAGACCAGATTCAACAATCTAAAGAAGATGGGGAGGATGGTATATGGATATGCGGCCGAGTTTTCTAGGCTTAGTCGATTTGCTCCTACCTTGGTGGCGACCGAATTGGACCGAGCACAGCAATTCTAGTAGGAACTCCACCTAGAGATCATTCCAGCAGTGGAGGAATTTGAGAACTAGACGTTTGATGCCATCTTGCGAGCAGCAAAAAGGCATGAGTATACCTCCCAGAGGATAATAGATCGAATTGGAGGATGGAAGAGGTCTTATGGACAGTTATCCCAGTCATCAACACCAGCTCCGGCAGCTAGGGCTTTGACCATTAGAGCTCCTAGGAGGGCGACCATAGTTTCGTCGGTTCAGCACTCAACACCGATGTACCCTCAGCAACAGAAGCAGAAGCAGAAGCAAAAGCAGTCTTTTGTGATAGGCTGCACTCATTAAGGAAAGTCGGGATACGTAGTCTCAGAGTGTCACAGAGCACAGGGGTTGTGCTTGGATTTTGGGGCACCAGATCACATGATAGGATCCTGTAAGCATAGAGCCAGTTCCTCTTCATCAACCCTAACCAGTCCATCGATTAGGGGACTAGTACCAGTACAGCAGCAGTACCAGCCTTCGAGGCTATTGCCGCCTCAGGCTCAAGCTTTCCAGCAGTAGAGGTCGTAACAGTATGCTCAGGCCCAAGCTCAGATTTATAACAGGCAGAGAGCTCACCAGCAGAGGGGACCAGCACCGAGAGGATAAGGTCAAGCTATGGCTTTGACGTGGTAGAAGAATTGGCATCATGTGAGGTGGGGGCAGGTACCATTCTCGTCAACTCTTTTCCAGCATCTGTATTATTTGATTTGGGTACATCGCATTCATTTATGTCTACACGATTGGCTACACGGATAGGACTGGAGCCCGAGTTATTGTCAGTAAGGCTCAATATACTTACTGGTAATGGTCTTGTGGGAGTAGATGGAGTCTTTTTTTGTGTCGAATCGTAGTTAGCGGTAAAGAGTTTTCTACTAGATTGATAAAATCCTCGGTGGCCAACTAAGATGTGGTCCTAGGAATGGATTGGTTGAAGGATCAATACACATGAATAGACTGCCATATTGGCAGGATTATTTTTTGGTATTCCCGGCGAGGAAGAGTTTTTGTTTTCTAGAGGTGAAGTTGAACCTACTCCCCCAGTCTTGCGGATGGCAGTGGCAGAAGCAGTTCAGTTTCCCAGAGTGGTAGAAGAATTTCTTGACATTTTTCTAAAAGAACTTCCAGGCATGTCGCTAGAGCGAGAGATTGAGTTTACCATTGATTTGATTCCAGGGACGGCACCAATATTAGAAAGAGTATATAGAATGGCACCATCAGAGTTGATGATCCTGTACAAGATGATTGAAGAACTCAGAACCAAGGAATTCATTCATGCTAGTGGATCACCTTGGAGAGCCTCGATGCTTTTTGTGACGAAGAAGGATAGTGTATCAAGATTATGTGTTGATTATCATAACTTGAATTCTGTAGTAATCAAGAATAAATATCCTCTACCAAAGATAGATGACTTGTTCGATCAACTCAGTAGGGAAGCGGTATTCTCGAAGATTGACTTACGATCGGGGTACCATCAGATCAAAGTTAAAGAGAAAGACATTCCAAAGACAGCATTCAGATCTAGATATAGACATTAGGAGTTTCTCGTTATGCCATTTAGAGCGACCAATGTGCCAGCCGTATTCATGGACCTCATGAATCGTATTTTTATGCCCTATTTGAACCAGTTCGTGATAATGTTTATAAAAAACATCTTAGTCTATAGTAAGAATGAAGCAGAGCATGAGCAGCATCTCGAATAGTCCTACAGACTCCCAGAGAGCACCAGTTGTACGCAAAGTTTAGTAAGTGCAAATTTTGGCTTGATCGCATTTCGTACTTAGGTCATATCCTCACCCGAGGTAGAGTGGAAGTGGACCCCCAAAAGATAGTTGCAATAGAAACATGGCCAGTTCCTAGCATCGTCGCAGAAGTTCACAGTTTATTAGGATTGGCCGGTTATTACCGACGATTTGTGTCAGACTTTGCTCGAATTTTGGCACCATTGACACAGTTGATCCGCAAGGATATGCAGTTTGCTTGGACAGTAGAGTGTCAGAGTTCATTCGAGAAGTTGAAGCAAGGATTGATGACGGTACCCATTCTCACACTTCCAGATAGGACTGGAGGATTTTCAGTTTATTGTAATGCTTCCGGCAGAGGATTGGGATGTGTCTTAATGCAGCATGGTAAGGTAGTAGCTTATACGTCACGTCAGCTTCGTAACCATGAGGGAAATTATCCTACCCATGACTTGGAGTTAGCAGCGGTGGTTTTTGTCCTTAAGTTGTGAAGGCATTATTTGTATAGAGATCAGGTGGAGATTTTCACCGACCACAAGAGTCTTAAGTATGTGTTTACTCAAAAGGATCTTAACATGCGTTAGAGGAGATGGCTAGAGATACTTGTGGATTACGACATCAACTTATAGTATCATCCTGGGAAGGCCAACATAGTTGCAGATGCATTGAGTAGAAGAGCAGGAGCTTATTTTCTAACATCATAGCCAGTATTATTAGAAGATCTTCAAAAGATGGGAATAGAAGTAGTTCTTCCTACCAATGTGGCATTGATGTCCAGTATGCAATTTCAGTCCAGTATAGTTGAGAGGGTCAAGATAGCTCAATCAACATATTCTAAGCTTCAGGGGCTTATGGCAGAATGTGAAGTAGGAAGGAGAACAGAGTTATGTATTCACAAAGACGGTACTCTACGACATAGAAGGCATCTTTGTGTACTCAGTGGTGATATCAGATAGGAGATCATGGCAGAGGCTTACAGTTCACAGTATTCAATTCATCCCAGTAGCACGCAGATGTATCGTAATATCCGTCAGCATTTCTGGTGGAATGGCATGAAGAGGGAGATAGTCTGGTTTGTCTTTCGTTGTTTAGTTACCAACAAGTTAAAGCTGAACATTAGAGACCAGCTGAACTTCTTCAACCTTTACGATCCCAGAATAAAAATAGAAGCACATTACCATGGATTTTGTAACTGGATTACCTAAATCTCCAGCTGAAAGAGATGCTATCTGGGTTATAGTTGATCGGCTCACGAAGGTAGCTCATTCTATCCCTTTCAGAATTAGCCAGTCAACGGATCAACTTGCAGAGATGTACCTCAGGCAGATAGTTAGACTGCATGATATGCCAGTTAGTATCATTTTAAACAGAGATTCAAGATTCACATCGTACTTTTGGCAGAGTCTTCAAGAAAGTTTAGGGACTCGTCTCAAGTTCAGTTCAACATATCATCTGCAGGCAGATGGTCAGTCAGAATGCATGATTCAGACTTTCGAAGATATGTTACGATCATGTACACTTGACTTCGGTAGTTCGTAGGAAGATCACCTTCATCTCGAGGAGTTCTCCTACAATAACAGTTTCCAGGTCAGTATCCAGATAGCACCGTTTGAGGGACTGTATGGCAGAAAGTGTATATCACCTTTAGCCTGGAACGATGTAGGCGAGAGGCAGGTGTTTGGTCCAGAAATGGTTACTCAGACTATCGAGATGGTCAGACAAATTAGAGATCATCTTCGAGTTGCACAAGATCGTCAGCGTCTTTGGGCCGATTCTTATCGGCGTCCTCTTGAGTTTTCTATTGGCGACCACGTATTCCTTAGGATCTCGCCTACCTGTGGCATCATTCGATTCGGCATACGGGGAAAGCTTAGTCCTAGGTATATAGGGCCGTTTGACATTCTCGAGCGAGTAGGTGATGTGTCATATCGTCTCGGTCTTTTACCGTCGTTACATGAGGTACATGACGTGTTCTATGTATCCCAATTACGACGGTATGTCTCGAATCCGAGCCATATCCTTGATCATTCAGAATTGGTTATTGGTACCAACCTTTCGTATGTGGAAAGGCCCGTATCCATATTGGACTAAAAAGAGAAGGTACTCAAGAATAAGACTATTAAGTTAGTCCATATTGCTTGGGGTCATCACTCTTTGGGTGAGTCAACTTGGGAACGTGAGGATAATATCTGAACGCAATGTCCACATCTGTTTGACTCATGAGGTATAATGTCTTTCTTATGCCTTATGCTCTTAACTCCTTGCTTGCATGAATGATTGCTTGATTAATTACAAGTCATAGATTGCATATGGTTAGTGTAGCTTGCCCTAACATCTCTAGCCTCTTGATTAAATTTTGTAAACGAAATTCTTTTAAGGTGGGTAGAGTTGCCACTCCCGTTTCCCGTTATACATATTTTTATTATACGTGTATGGATTTCTGACATTTGTCAGGTGGATCGTAGTATGACTTGTCTTGCTTAGCCTAGTCTTGGTTTAATCTTGACTTAGTTTATTTTTGGTTTGGTTCAGCATGTTAGTTTGGTTTGGTTTGGGCTTAATATATAAGTCAACCCCTCTCTCTCCTCCATTTATTTCTTATAACTTCTCTATCTTCTTTATTTACTCCTCTCCACCTACACCCAAGAGCCCTAGGCAAGTGCAATTTGCTTATGATGGACCTCAAGTTTTATTGTTCCATTCTCTTCTTTACATAATTATAAGCCTCTTTAGAACTTTGAGTTTTAATTTTTATGGGTGAATTCTTATAGATCTAAGTTTGATGTATTTTCGGTTTTGGTGGTTTTGATCTGTCAAACTTGTTTTTTTTTTCAAAAACTAGTTGTTCTATGTTGTAGAGAATTTTGTTCTACCCCATTTTGACCTTTAAAAGTCCTTATTTTGTGTTATTTTGACCGAGTTATGGTCATTTGAAGTTCATGGGATCAACCAAGCATTTTTAAGCTGATTGGAGAAGATGAACAGTGTGCGCGCGTGCTTTTTAGCCATACATCATCCAGTTTGTGCATATTCTTGCGTATCCTGGCTGCTGGCGCAACCTGGCTTCTAGCACAACCTTGATTCTAGTGTAACCTGGCTGCTGGCGTAACATGGATTCTGGCACAATCTGGATTCTGGCACAACCTAGATGCTGGCACAACCTGGATTCTGGCATAACCTGGATTCTAGCACAACATGTATGTTGGCGTAACCTAGCTTATGGCATAACTTGGATTCTGGTGCAACCTGGTTGCTAGCGCAACCTGGCGGCTAGCACAACCTGGCTGCTGGCGCAACCTAGCTTTTGGCACAACCTGGGTTCTGGCATAACCTAGCTTGGCACAACCTATCTTGGCACAACCTGGCTTGACACAAGCTAGCTCGGCACAACCTAGCTCGGCACAACCAAGCATGGCGCAACCAAGCTTGGCACAACATAGCTTGGCATAACGTCGCTTGGCACAACCTAGCTTTGTACAACCTAGCTTAGCACAATGTGGCTTGGCACAACCTGGCTTGGCACAACCTGGCTTGGCACAACCTGGCTTGGCATAACCTGGCTTTGCACAACCTGGCTTGGCATAACCTAGCTTGGCACGACCTAGCTTGGCGCAACCTAGCTTGGAACAAGCTAGCTTGGAATAACCTGACTTGGCACAACCTCGCTTGGAACAACCTCGCTTGGCACAACCTAGCTTAGCACAACCTAGCTTGGCACACCCTAGCTTGGCGCAACCTAGCTTGGTGCTACCTGGCTTGGCACAACCTGGCTTGGCAAAACCTAGCTTGGCACAACCTAGCTTGGCACAACCTGGCTTGGCACAACCTGGCTTGGTGCACTCTTGACAAGTAACAAGTAAACTTGATATGACATGTATAATCTTGATAGTGGCCCGTCGAGGCGCACTTCTGACAAACAATCTTAACAAGTAACAGGTAACCTGACATGACATAATAATCTTGAATGCTATTGCGACAGCTACCTTGACTTGCTAAGTAACTCTTATCTTGACACCATAGTTGATTTTTTTGATTGTGCATGTATAAGCTACCTGTCTCGTCTTACATCATGTCTATGACATGAATTTCTGGTTACCACGGTCAGGGATTCATAATGAATCTGACTAGGTTAATGACTAGATTGATCAAGTAGTTCATAGAGAGATTTTTCCAGTTACAAGCGATCTCGTTATCTCGGCCACACTAGAAGAACTTGTAGCATGCCGACGAGTACGGTACATTTCTAGCTCACTGTCCTGTGGGGCACTTCTTGAAAACATAAGCTCTGAAAGTACACCAGTAAGCTTGATAACTCTTGCAAACCTAATAAATCTCCTCGCTGGATAACCTGGATAGCTGCAGGGCTTGTGATTGCGGGAACATCTCATTGCATCTTGCTAGTAAGTAGGCTTGTGATAACCCTAGTTAGTTAAAGTATCAAGCCGTACTCTTTACGTGGCCGTGAATGATGGATGTAGTCCAATCTAGTCTTGTCTAATCGATGCCAGTCTATGATTACTTCAGCACATGCTTGCTTATGCTTTACTCTTGTCGATAATTGGTTGGAGACTGGGCTATGTTTAGGTGAAGGGTTACAACCCCTGTCCTTATTTGGTTTACGGGTTGTAACTTGGCTACCAAAATAGACCCTTAGTTGTCTTATCGTATATCACCTTATTTTCTCTAACACGTGTCTTTTATTACCATTTATGTTCCCATGTGCTAATATGCTGGTTTTAGTTCTTAAGTGAAGCCTTCCTTGTGGCACTTGCTCTTTTGGGGTCTGATCCAGCTGGTTTTGTATAGCCAGATTTCAGAGTAGGACTCAACGATCCTCCAGCCTTCCATCCAGATGGTGACTACTAGGCGCAACCCTGGCAACGAGTGGGTTCTTATTTTTTCCTCCCACTCATAAAAATATTCTTTTGAGGCTTTTAGCCGCCGAGCAAGTGTTAGCTTGTTTACAACTTTACTTACTGTCTGCCTACGGGCTCTAACATGATTGACAAATCCTAGGGTTGATCATGTATGACTGAAACTCTTGCTAGTCTTCATATTTTGTATGACTAGCTTCATGATCATCTGAATATGTATTTTTTGGGATGCCTTACTGTGTATGTCTGATGATCTAACATCTTGTAACATTTACTTACTTGCTTGAGATTGAGACACTATGCTTGTTCATGACCATAAAAGACTGTTGGCTTGTAGATAAACCCACATTCATCTAGACAGCCATGACCGTATATCGAGATAGATTGTACTTCAATGTGCGTAGCTGGCTGTGTCTGTCCTCCGCTCTCCAGTATTCTGGTTTTGGGGCGTGACAGCCACGTACCTCCTCAGCTGAGACACGTGGAACACGTCATGTACTTCTCTAGCGATGGTGGCAATGCCACTCTGTAGGCAACATCTCCAACACGTTCCAAAACATCGAAAGGGCCAATGTATCTTGTACTCAACTTGTCACGCCCTTCGAATCGAATTGTGCCTCTAGTGGGGGATATATTCAAAAAAACATGGTCGCCTTCCTTGAATTCCACAGGTCGACGATGATTATCTGCCCACTGCTTCTGTCGATCCTCCGCTGCTCGCAGGTGGTCTTGTATCTTCTTTACTTTCTCCATTGTGCTCAAAATCAGCTTGGCACCCAATATCTATCGCTCTTCGATGTCGCTCCAACAGACAGGAGATCGATACTTCCTAACATACAATGCTTTAAACGGAGCCATCTGAATGCTTCAAGAGTGGTCCTCTGTGTTGGCGCAGACGTAATCTTCTAGCTCTTCGTTAGTGAGGACTAGAGCTGCCGCTGGAGAAGAAAGAGGATGCCTCCCTTTCAGCTTGATCATCAAGGGAATTGTGGTTAGATGCTCCTGCACCTTCATGGTCGGACTTGGGGACCTCCTGGGTAACCTTATTCGTATATGCTCCTGACCATCTTCCATTATCACTGGAGGAAAAGGTGGAGCTTTGCCCCGAAGCTTAGCAACGAGAGGTATTGACATCATGGGTGGCCTCCCTTTCAGTCGAACCTTTAATGGTTCTTCGGCCACTACTGCGCTTTCTGAAGCTATCTCTGTCTCATCGTCAGCATCATTGTTTTCGTCGTCCCAGGGGACTGACTTGTACAGATCGACATCCATACAGTAGGCTTCAAGTCCTTGGAATGGGTCGATATCAACGAACTCCATTTTGGTGGTCTCGTCGCTGGCCACATAATTCATACACTGGTGTAGGGCGGAAGGGACAATCATGTACTCATGGATCCATGGTTGCCCTAGCAGCACATTGTAGTTTATGTCTGCATCAATGACATAGCAAGTCACCTCAGTATGAAGGTCATCGATCTGACATTTTGGGCAAATTTTGCCCAGGGGCTCGCTCTTTCCCGCATTGAAGCCACTGATTGTTGTGTTCGAGGCTGTCAACCGATGCATCAGAATCCCTAAAGTTTGAAGCAGGCTTCTTGGGATAATGCTCAGAGAGGAACCTAGGTCAATGTGGATACGATCGACCTTAATGGCACCGACATACCCTGTATAGTACATGGTGCGGTTGTGCCGGTTATTCATTAGCAGCATGTCTTGCTAGGTGAAAGTGATAATGGGAATTACTTTAACCATACTATGGCAACGTGGGCACGTTGCGTGATCTACTTACGGTGGCCGAATATGGATGAGGAAGGATTCGACATTCTCTAAAGCTTCACTGGGCGCATCTCGGGTCTCCTTAAAGAGGCGTAGGAGCTCAAAAAGTGATATTCTAGCCGGAGTATTAGCCACCTACGCTAGAATATCGAAGTTGTAGGGCTTGATAGGCCCTATTACCGGATCTATTTTAAGAGGTTTATCAAAATAAACCTTCTTATGTTTTTTTGTCCACGGTAGGGGCCCCGGATGGACCCGCCTCTGGTGCCTCAGGTGTTCGAGGTGGACCTGCTCCTGATATATCTGGGACAGGGGAAGTATTTGGTGGAGACTCCTCCTGGTCTGGAGCCTGGCTCTCCTCTTGCCTCTGTGCCGAGCGGGTGGTCACCAATGGGTCGCCGGTCGACGTCGAGACCATACGACATGCCTTGCTTTTCTTTCCTTTGGCAGAAAGGGTCGTAGATGTCATCATGTTGGGATCCAAGTCAGGGTGTATCCATATGACTTTGCCTTGAGGTGCGGAGAATGGGACGAGCCCTTGTGCGTTGTCCCGTGCTGGCGGAAGGTTTACTACTTCCATCGTCACCTTTGGAATAGGGACGACGCCATCTTGCACCTTTGTGGCTGGAAAACTTTCGAACTGGAAAGTAACCATGTTGGCTATGACGGTCTTCTCTTCGTAATCTAATGATATGACGTTGGCGTTAATGAGGCACTGAATTTGCCTCTTCAACACATAGCAGTCTTATGTTGAGTGATGGACGTACTGGTGATAATGGCAGTACTTGGGATGGTACACCTTTTCCACCTCATCAGGATGCCTGGGTGCCGGGATGGATGGTTTGTCACTATTCGTAAGCATCTCGAAGAGCTCCAGCATATCCACGTCATTGAAGGAGTAAGTCTCCTTTGGCCTCTGCGCTTCTGCGGACTTGGGTTTCACAGCTGCTAAATCTTTGGAGATGTTGACGGTCATGGCTTTCTTGCCCTTTTCGTCTTTAGGGTTGTTGCTAGACGAGCATCTCCTTTGTCTTCTGGCACAGGAAAGTGTAGACCCAGGAGCTGCACGTCCTGGGCTTTCATTTGTGTGGCTTTTTCCTTTGTAATAAAAGGCGTCCACTCCGTATAGGGAGTACTGTGCCACAATTTTATAGCGGGCAGCATGTTCTTACGGCAGTAGTCCATAAGCATGGACTAGGGCATGCCGGGTGGTAATCTGAGAGCTGCCTGATGGAAGTGCTCGATATATGCGTAGACAGGCTCTTTCTCCCTCTCGACAATTTCAATAAGGGTCGACATAGTCCTATCCATGCCTCCTTCGTAGAATTGGTCTACGAACCGAGTCTTCAGGTCTTCAAATGATGAGATACAATTATCCAAAAGACTACAGAACCACTCCTAGGCTACCCCCTGCAGGGTTCCTATGAATATGTTGGACAGGTGGGCATCATCCTTTGGCAGGTGCCCCGTTACTGAGGCAAAGTACCTCAAGTATTATCGAGAAGACTCCTTTTCTTCATAAGATGTAAGTGTCTGCAGATTGTATTTAGGAGGATAGACGACGTTGTCCCACTCGGTAGGGTATGGCTACTGGATCCCTATCTTCCGAAGCATTGCTTGCTTCTTCTTGGCATCATGACGAGCATAAAACTCCTTGATGGCCAGCTGTATTTCGGTCGGCATTGTAGAGCCTGTAGCTGATAAGTAGATGAGGATGGTCCAGCCTAATTGGTAGTAGGCAGCCTGTTGGATTGGTCATTGGTTGGCGGATCACGTCCAGTTGTAGAGGCAGCAGGGGCCATGCTTCTCTTAAGGTCGATTATGATCGAGGACAAGGTCTTCATGGTGTCCATCAGCGTATCTAACTTCATCTTTAGGACTTTGATACGTCTGAGAGCTTCATTGTTGTCTTCCTCATTGCCATCGGCCATGAACACAGACAGAGTGTGAGGGTGACTCGAGGGAGTCATGGATCCTTCACTTTCTGGCTCGGATGCCTAAGTCTTGCTTTCCTGAGGATATACCACAAGATTGTGATCTTCTTAGGACTTAATATGGTTGCTACCCCCAGTCTGGTGACTGCCTGCGCCAATAAAGACATCTGTGTCATATTGCGCCTCCTCAGATTGGAACACAGGGTTGTCGTGTATAGTAGAAGGCTGGCTACCCTCAGTTTTTGACAAGGCACCCAATGCAGATCTAGAACTAGTGCCTTGGAACACACTACACCGGGTACCTTAGCATTACTGCTCTTTGACCTCCTCTTCGGTTTAGCAACTGATATGGAAGAATTCTGGACGGGCTTCTTGAAATCTCTTGATCGTTGTGCCTACTAGTATGTGGAGACGCAGGGTTCGTCTCCTCTATGGCTCACCGACCCCCTGTTAAGCCTCTAGTGTGGGGTTGATGTAGAATAGAGTCTATGGAAGATGGAACGCCTGCTCGACGATGGCGCAGCCATCTGCTGACAACAACAGTTGATGGTAATCTGGAAACAAGAGTGCCTTGATTTAGGCACGTCCTGTACCACAGATTCTTCTTCCACTTGGGAGAGGGTTGGATCTTCTGTCGTAGCACTCCTATTATACACGCAGGGAAGCTACATGTAAGTACGGTCAGAACAGGTCTGGCGAGGAAGCCTCTTGTCGCTTCTGCGGTAACGCTGCTCGCGTGGCACCCTCTCCGTGGGACGTACCTCTTGGCTTGGCTTACTACAGGAGTACCCCAGTGAAAGGAAGATTCGACTTGTTAAGGCATCGGAGTGCGAGAGCCAGTCTTATATAGCTTCCCGTCAGCTGCGTGTGTAACTGTAAACACGGGCCTCTGGTGTACCGTTAGTGTCGTACACTTGTTGTACGAAGCACGAGCAACTTGGGATCACTTTCTACTAACCCAATAAGCGATTAGTATTCAGAGTCCGCCGAAGGTTTACTTGAAGGAAAAGCAATTCTGTCGAAGATAGATCTCCTTACCGGCAATACTCCCGTCGTGAGGGGTTGGACTGGTGTGCACTTCCTTTGGCATCGTTCCTTTGTCAGATCAACCATGGAACCACCATCTTTCTCGCCATGTTTTCCCAGGACGGGAATCGGGAGAGGGGATAAGGTTGTAGCAGCCGAAATCTTCTTTGTAGATTTGACGTTGATGGGGTCCTGAGACGTAGTTCCCACCATCGTACTGCTGGCTGCAGCCGCCTTTGGCCTCCAAACACTTTGAGTCTTCTTTGGTTGTATTAACCGCTTCGAAGTCTACAACTTTTCACTAGAGATGAGATCTTCAAAAGCCTGATGGTCGAATCGTACGACCAGCATGTCTTGAGAAGCACCCGACAAGTTGTCATCAGATTGCATTACCGCCTTCTCGTTAGAGGAGAATGTAGTCCCCAGCAGAGTCGTCATTCTATTCGACGTGACAAAAGGTTGAACGAACTTTTTTGCTTTATTGAACGTATAAGGTATCTGTGTACAAAAAAGGAAGTCCTAAACAGGATATTCTAAGTACAGGGAGAAGAGGTTTCTAGAAAAGTGTGACGGTGGAGATCGAGCACTGCAAAGGCTCCTTTGCTCCGTTGACGGTGTGACGATGGATCAACCTTGTTATAGCTCTCTGGTGCCTTTGATGGGACTCTGGGTTCATCGATCAAGAGGCTCTCTGGTAGAGAAGATCCCTTGAAGATCGTTGGTTGGTTCTTTGGTTGATTAGATGATGAGGGTGGTCGACTCTTCGTAGATAGAGATTGTTGATCCTTTGAAGAATGTCGATTATCGATTTTCCTCTGTCGATGCTTTGGTGGAAGAAGAACTCCTTCTATTTATAGAGAACCAAGCACATATGCGATGTACATTAGGGTTCCTGAGATATGAAAGAATCTGCCGTTATTGCACGGTACAGGCTTCTGCAGTGCTGAGACGTGGCGGACATCGAAGTTCCCCTCAAACGAAATCTCTGGTGGTTATAAACATAACCAAAGAAGGTGATACATGGCGCGTGTCGATTTGCTTGCTCGGATACAGCCGAATAAATCTTGGGATTTCATCCTAGATTTGGAGTCTAATTTATCCTCGTCTAAGATTTAAATCAATCTAATATGATATCAATCATGATTTAATCCCAATCTTCTCTGCAAGAGGTGGTTTAAACAAACCAATTGGGGTGGACCCATGCTTCATGCACCTCTGGTGAGGGCTAAGTACTGTTGTGCTTCTAGGGCGACGAGGAGATCGTGCTTCTGGATTAGATGGAACCTCTATGCTTTCGGGTGACGAGTGGACTTGGCTTCGAATGACGACGAGACTTCTGTGCATATAGAGCAACTTATGAAGCTGTATTTTTGGATACCGGGGTCACTGTGCTATAGGTGACAAGTAGGCTTGTGCTTCAGGTTGGAGAGATTACTGTGCTTTTGGAGCGACAGGCCGACTTGCATTTGTTGCGATGGGAGTTCCTAAGTCTCTTATAGAGACGTGACTTAAGCTTCTAAACCGGAGCAGACGACTTTACCGTAGGAATGGAGATGGTGTGAGCATATCACCATTCTGTGTCTCATGCAGACGCAAGTAAGTAGCTGTGCCTCTGAACAGTGAAGGCGTTGGCTGCAAAGGGAAGGGTATGACACCCTTGCGCATCGGAGATTGGCGCAGGCAGGTAGCTGCGCCTCTGGAGTGAAGACACTGGCTTCTGAAGTAAAAGAAGGGGAGGGGTGTCTGCCACCATCTTGCTTTTGAGGTTAGCGAAGGCAGGTGGCTGTACCTCTGGCTTGAAGGCTTTGGCTTCTGAAGCTGTAACGCCCCAGTCCCAAAACATAGGGGTAGGTAGACATGCCAGCTGTATACATACGAAGTATACTCCAATATATGGAAACCTCATTTGAATACATTAGCTGCAAAATGCTGTAAAACTAATAGTAATCTAATCTCATCAACAAAATGAAAGATATGTCATAAATCAACTTCGAATAATCATTGTACAAGATTTTGGGCGGAGACAGATCCACTACCAACCAACAACCATTTAAAGGAACAGAAAAATGTACAAGGAACGGATAGATAAAATGGCTACGAATGATCCAAGAGAAATCCTACTCGACAGAAAGGGAAGACCATGATTTGGCTAGAGCACCTGCAAAACATCATGAAAAGCACACACCTAGAGAGATCACCAGGTCCTCAGAGGGACGTAACAAGATACAAAATATCATGCCATATAAACCGAATAAATACTGCTCAATAATAAGTCAATTGGATCATAACATGGTCCAATACTCACCCTTGAATTAGTGTACCATCCCCCCAACCAAACAAGGACAAGATATGGTACACTAACTCACGATGAATTATCTTTCCAAGCCATGGATCCAATATGGTATCCCGACCACAACAACGTTCAGCACCTTCTCATCGAAGTAGTGAGCCACACCTACAACCAAACAAGGAAAAGATGTTGCAAACTAGTCCGCGACAAGTTACTGTTCCAAGCCACGGTTAGATACAAGTACCCAAACCAAGATTACTCATACCTAACGGATAAGGGTGCCCAACCAATCTAAGTGAAATGCAGTTAAGAACAAACCTTCAACGTTTGGGTACTCCGGCTACAAGAAATATGGTACGGTCCCACAGGATGCCAGGGGACCTCGAAGCATAACATTCATCGAATATCAGAGGCCAGCAGGATCAGGAATAGGAAAGTGCATACGTAGCCCATACGTTAAGGAATTCTTCTTCCCGCCCCATGCCTACTATGTTGTATCCACAACACATATAATCTATCAACCGCTAAGTCAAACTAAGCATGCAAACTCTATTAGCGGTTAATCCTATCACACGGCTTATACGTACTGGTGGCCAGCCAGTCACGCATGTCCGACTTCTATATGCGACTCGCAACAATGTGGTACAAATGTATCAAGGCCTATGAATGTAACACACAGAGGGTGGTCCCTTAAATCTAAGTTCAATATGTAAGAAAATAGTACATAGCAGAAAATAGAACTGAACATCAAGATTCTATCTAATTATGCCATTTATCACAGTTTATTTTACAGTAAGTAAATAATAACTAAATGCATGAAATATGATCTAAAATAAACAGACAACAAATGGCAAGGTATCTTGCCTGAGGGGGTGCGAGATATGGTAAAATCCAACAGTCAGAATAGTCAGCACGAAAGTCAGAGATCCACCAAGAGCTCCGAAGGCTAAAACAAACATCACAAATGTGTTTGGTATAAAAGACATGTCTAGGAAATGCATGTCCAAAAGTCCAATTCTGGAATAGGGGCAAAATCATAATTTTGGGTCAAAACGATGTCCGTCGTTGGACCCGTTTTATACCAAAATGTGTGCCAGTACCTATAGTCTGTAAAGTCTTCAAACTACATGTCTATGGGTCTGGTTTGAGGAGACGAATCCAAATGTATGTCCAAAGTTGGATTTCGGCGGACCGTGCACAATTTTGCCCGTTGTATCGGGTCGCGGGTCGACCAAAAAGGCATTCCGATTGACCTTTTCCTATTTGGACCAATCTTGGCGCACAGGACTAGAAAAATGATACGGTCCTGATGGCATTAGTTTCGTGTCGATCCGACGAACATGCGCGAAGTTATGGCCAAGTTGGCAAAATGTCGATACGGGGGTATCTTAACGGATACGTACTGATTTCGTCGCGCTCGCGCAACAAAATAGAGTTCTGTCAGTTCCCGTACATCAACAACATCCATATGCACCTTTCCAAGCATATAATTTGCGACCATGTCGTCCGGTTTGTCGGGGTGCACGGCGTATCGGTAGTTTTTTTTGAATTTTTGTGGTTTTGTAAACTATTTTTCTGAACTTTGAGATCGAATAAATTTACCTACAGGGAATGAAAAATTAAACTAAAAGAAAGGGTTCGCAGTGTTACATGTGGTCTAAAATACTATTCAGGAAGTTTTCAAAAATGACTAATAAGTTGATCAGAATTCACCTCCAAACATGGGGCTTTCAATTGTTTCCAACTGACAGAAAAAGTTTGTTTTTCGAATTTTTCGAGTCAAATTTTTGACTCGATGGGTTGATGCCTCTAGGTACCAGTAGGTGGGTCACCTAGACGATCAGGTGGGCTATACATAGCAACTTGCGGAATCATAAAATAATAAACGTGGTCGAAGAAATCGACCGAAGAAGGAGTGTACCCCGCGGTGGGTCGAAACAGAGCACTGATCTGTTCACAGGGGTTTCCGCGATGACTACGGAATTTCGGCGTTCGACGATGGTCTTCATGGCTATGCGAGCGCTCAATCTGGTCGCTGGGTTTGATGCCCTGGTTGGGAATTGTGGAATTCGGTCGATGTGGTATTGCAAGGAAGGGTTGCAGCATCTCGGTTTTTTTTTCATACTCAAATATATGAATTCAAATAGATTTTGATCTATTTTAGGCTGGATGTAATCTAGGGTTGGGTTTAGATATAAGAGAATCTAGTAGGGATTGGGTAGAAAAAGTTATGGAGCAAACTGATTTAGATTTGGATGAGTTCAAGTGATTCAAATTTTCAAAAAAAAAAATAACTATGAGTTTTCTCACTTCTGCACTCGGGTTCGTGACCACTAGGGTGTGGGAAAGATGAACAGTGCCGTGCACTGTTCATCCACTGGTTGTTGTTTTTTTTAATAACTATTTATAAATATCCTGGTTTATATTTGGTAATATATAATACTTACTTAATAACAAATATTGCTTAAAATTGATTCTAAAATCTATATATATATATATATATATATATATATATATATATATATATATATATATATTCAAACTATAAACTTTATTGAGAATTATTAAAATGTTACAAAAGTCACTAGGAGTGCCTACATTTGATAGTGGCCTTCCCCACTTGCCTATGAACTTCAGCTATCAACTGATCAAGAGTGTACCCAGTGTTCTCATATCTATGTTTGTTTCTATCTTTCCAAAGAACCCAAATAACCGCAGCAGCTACAACTTCCTTCTTATGCTTGTTCTTCTTCCTCCACCAATCACGCAATCGCTCCAGTAGGCTACGACCTCTGTTACGAACTTTGTAGATTGGATGAATTGCTCCGCACACCCCCTTGGCCAAGTCTCCGTTGTGCAGTAAGTGTTCCAAAGTTTCGTTCTCACTATTGACACAACAGTGACACTTCGAAGCTAGACTAAACCCAGGCGGGCAATGTTATCGTCTGTAGGAAGTTTATTATGCAAAGTTGTCCAAAGAAGCACTGACCATTTAGTAGGGATACAAGTGCTCCAAATGTGAGTAAAATCTGGCAGTAGAGGCCTATGAACCCTGGCACTATCCTACGCTGATGCCACTGAGAATTTCCTAGCTTGAGCTCCCCAACTCCAATTGTCATCAACCTGATAAATGTTGTGTTGCGCCATATCTCTGCCACATATAAGCCTCTTCCAAACATGTGAAGCATTAGAAGTAATACCGACCTCCAATAGAGAATCTATTGAGCAGTACTTCGCTTTGAAAAATGATGTCCATAGACTACGTTGAGTCAGGAATTTCCACCACAGTTTGATTGTAAAAGCATTCATCATTTCCTCCAATCTTTTAATGCCTAAACCTCCTTCCTTTTTGGTTCTAGCTATCCGATCCCATCCTAACCATGTTCTTTTAGCCACTCCCTCTTGAGCTCCCCAGAAGAAACTCGAGAACATGCTCTCCATTCGACGAAGGACTGCAATAGGCGGATTATATGCTGCTAATGTGTAGACTGGAATGGATGTCAGTACAGCCTTGATCAACACAAGCTTGCCTCCTGGAGATAGAATTTTTATTGTGCCAACCTTCTAATTTGATACGAATGCGGTTGAGAAGCTCTTCATACATACCCCCATTACGTTGCCCAGACATTAGAGGACAGCCCAGATACGTAAATAGGGGTGTGCAAATTTGAAATCATGTTCTATACGCCAACTCCGAACCCCTCTCATTCAGGATGTTCTTCGAAATGTAAATGGAAAACTTTGCCTTGTTAATGAGTTGTCCCGAGACAGCCTCATAACTAGACAATAGATCAGTGATTCTTGATATAGAACGAAGGTCCCCAGCAGAGAAAAGGAGAACATCAACTGCATATGCCAGATGGGTGATCGGTGGACAAACACGAGGAGAGATGAAGGAGGAGAAACCCTCCGTATCTGTCAACTTCTTCAGGCTACGCGATAGCACCTCCGCCGCAATGATGAACAATCCCGGGGAGAGGGGATCACCCTGTCGAACTCCACGAAAAGATTGGAAATATTCAGTCGATTCTTGATTAATCAATGTGCATACCACACATTATTAACAAGTCGAAGCATCATGTCCACCCACTTTTTGTGAAAGCCAAATCTGCGCAACACCTTTAAGAGAAATCTCCAATCCACCCTATCATAAGCTTTCATCATATCTAGCTTGATTGCTGCATTGCCTCCTCTATGTTTTTTATTTATTCTCGCCATCATTTCCTGAGGAATCAATATGTTATCAACTATCTCTCTGCCTTGCACAAAGCCGCTTTGTTCAGGAGAAATAATACGAGGAAGAAGAGGAGGAAGCCGACGAGACAGTAACTTCGAGATGATCTTGTTCATCACTGAGCATAAACTGATAAGCCGATATTCTCCAAATTTTTTGGGTTGCTTCACCTTCGGGATCAAGACTAAAGAAGTATTCGTGACGGAGCGTGGCAATGCAAACCCATCTACAAACATACCGACTGCCTCTGTCATATCCTTACTGATGATATCCCAACAAGCAATAAAGAAGAGAGGATTAAAGCCATCCGGCCCAGGTGCGCTATGCTGATCAAGCGACTTAATTACTTCAATGATCTCTTCAGGTGATGGAGCCGCAATCAGCAAATCATTATCCTCTGTTGTCACGATAGAAGGAATGTTCAGTAGTAAATCACTCTCCTCCTGAATGTCTCCTTTTTGATAGAGTTTAGAATAAAACTCTTTGGCATATGCATGAATCAAACCTTTGTCTTTCAGAATGGCCCCTTCTTCAGTTGTAATAGAATGGATTTGAAGAGATCTCTTACGATTAGTCACGCAGCCATGAAAGTAGGCAGTATTTTTTATCTCCATCTAGGTCCCATTTAATCCTAGCCTTCTGCTTCCAGTATGCTTCCTCAATACTGACCCGTTGTTTAAGGGTGGCAGTAGCCTTAGCCAACTGTTGATGACTCTCTGAAGAATTGCTTTGTTCATGACGTATTTTTGCAGCTAATACATCATTCTCCGCTTGCTTCACTTGCTGAAAAATATCACCATAAGTGCTTCGGCTCCATGCTGAAAGGACCTTACGGCAAGCATCAATGCGAAGAGCTAATCGTGTAATCCCAATTCGATGATCAATCGGGGACCATGTATGTTGAATTAGTGGCTTGAACTCCTCATGATTAACCCAGAAATCTAGGAATCTAAATTGTTTCCTGTCCATGGTCGAATTAGATCTATATTTTGTAAGTAAAGGCGCATGATCTGATTCAGCTCGGTTGAGATGTTCAACGGAAGATAGAGGCGCCCAGTCTAACCAAGCATTGTCGACCAAAACCCTATCCAACCGTGACCCCCTACGACAATCCTGTTTGGACTTAATCCAAGTATAGCAACTGCCAGAGTAGTGAAGCTCAGACATACCAGTGACAAGAGTAAAATTGGCAAACTCCTCGTTGGACGCTTGATCAGGAAGGCGTCCTCCAATTTTCTCCTCCGACCGCAGAATGGCATTAAAATCACCTCCTATCGACCATGGGCAGTTGAAAGAGGGTTGCAGTTGCGTGAGTCTATCCCAGAGTACTCTACGGCCTTTTTTTGTATTATCATCATGAACATTAGTAAAATATGCAGATGCGGGAAGCTTATGATGATAAAGGGAAACTGTCAAAGCTTGATCAAATGAATCATGCAGCCCTATGTCGTAATCCGACTTCGTCATGACCCAAATATTGCCCCTCTTATTAGAAAAGGCCTTCGAGAATCCCAGCTTTAACTGATCGTGTAGGAGTTGGTTGCTATCTACCTTAGGTTCAATAATGCCAATAAAAACAATCTTGTGAATCCTCACCAAGGATTTGATCCTTTTAAGGGTCATTTGATTTGCTATACCACGAACATTCCATATGAGTGTACTAAACAAGAGAGGAAGTTGTGGTTTTACCAGTGATTGTACTGTTTGTAGACTGCCGTGTGACTCGATCGGAAGGCTCCACCGCCTTCTTGGCTTTCCTTCGCTTTTGCTGAGAAGCTGAAGCTTTTGTTGGCGGGAGGCATTCGACTCTCTGCTCTAGTGTCATTCGGAAGCCCATCTCCCATTTGGAGTCTCTCGGCTTGCCCGTCGTCCTCGAGAGCTTCGCGCTCGGCTTCATCCGTCCAGCTACCAATGTTTTGTTGTGAAGGAACAGGAAGATCCTGATGGAGCTGCTCATTCGTCTGCAATTCTCGTATTTCACCCTCCACAAGGGAGCAACCCACTTCAATATTTTGGTTTGTGACGTCATCACCAACCGAATCAGCATTAATGGCATCAACCGCCACTTCTTCTTTTGGCGTAGTCCCGATAGGTTCAGACGTCATTTCATGCACTGGTAGGCGTGCGACATGAGTGATAGGCAGGGGATCTTGGGGAGTGGAGGATTCAAGGGGTTCAACCGACGGCACATTGGCAAGTCTAGTGTCCTCCAATACAGGAGGAGCTTTGTCGTTACTTGTGGCTTGGCCTGAGGGTTGGGGAGTCGAGACAGTGTCTTGATTCAGTATGGAAGGACCTGCTTCAGTATGCCGCTTCTCATTTGTTCGTTGTAGTATAGATGTGACCTTCAATCCCATTGACCCGGGCTTCGTGACCACCGCCTCATCCTCAGTTTGCTGCTATTTTTCCTGTTGAATAACTTCCTTGCCTTTGTTTTCCAATTTGCAAACCGACATTAGGTGACCTTGATGATGACAATGTGAGTAATATAAGGGTATGTACTCATATTCTATGTTCTGCCAAAAACTCCTCCCTCTCGAGCGATTGATCCGAATACGATGTTTATTGGCTTACTCGCGTCAACCTCCACAAAGACCCGAGCCCTGCTCGGGCGAGATAGATCTTTCGTAGCTTTATCGATCTTGAGAGGTGTGCCAATAGCCGAGGTGATAGCAAATAAAACATCCTTATCATATAGGTGATGTGGTAGATCAGGGAGATCCACCCAAACTAGCATAAGAGAAGATTCGAACATTGGTGAAAAATCCGGTTCCCATTCAAAAACTCGCATCGGAGCTCGAGAGATAAACCATGTGTCTTTCGAACGAAGACGAAGAAAGTCTTCCTCAACAGAAGGCCTTATGAGGATATGTTTGCGGTCAATGACTCCCGCCTTGATGTCTCCTTTGAACTCAAAACTGGAGAGGGCTTTGCGAATGACCTCAATGGAAGGCTTAATATGGAAGAATTTTCCTACCAACGCAAAACGAAGGGGAGACGCCAAGGTCTGTTCTTCATCATCCGAGAAGGAGATAGCCGGTGCACCTTTGTATGATGACACAGATCTAGCGGCCAGGCGAGGGGGTTCCTCTACCGGGCCGGAGACCGCGTCGACAAAGGATTTAGCCATCCTTAGATGACGCCGGCCCGGCCAAAGGCCTAGCCGGAGTCGGAAAGAAGCTGTGATCTATCAAAATCTCCTGGCGCGGCGCTCTCTAGGGCAACGCTGCATCACCGTGTGTATATATATATATATATATATATATATATATATATATATATATATATATATATATTTGTGTATATATATAAATATATATATTAAAGTCCCCAAATTTATATAATATAGAAAATCATTTTTTTACAAGTAAATCTATATGAAGTTATTCATATATATATGCTTATAAAAATCAGTTACAAATTTCTATAAACTCTAAATAAAACTACTTTTTTGGTAGTTAAAAATAATAATTAAGTATAATAGTAAAAATTATAATCTAAACACAAGTTATTAAGAAAAAAAACAAATTTTCAAGAATATTTCAAGTAAAAAAAAAGAACAAAAATCCAAAGCTTAAAAAATATAAATATAAAAAAAATAATTTTTCTGAAGTATTGAGCACTTAAATTTGTAAAATTTATAAGTGTATGCATATAACGTAGCATTTCACCTGCTACCATAATATTAACAAAAGTACAAATTCAAAAAGTCCATTAAATAATAAAAATACTCTAAAATATTTCATATAGAACTTAAAAACACTTTAAATTTTCTAAAACAAATAATAACTTTCTTAAAGATCCTAATTATCCAAATAGAACAATCTAGAACACTGTGCCAAAATCTTGTTCAAAATAGTTACCATATATACAAGTATTACTTACTTACTAGTTTTTAATATTCACAAAAATCTCAATAACTAATTACAAGGCCAAAAAAATACTAATTAAATACTTAAAATAAAAATTTTAAAAATATAATAATCAAGGGGTTTATATCCTACCCAACTTATTAAAATTTTGTCCTCAAAATTAAAATAAAACTTAATAAAATTAAATGGGTAATATGGTTGAATACGAAGGAAGAGTAAGTGTATCGAATATCAATTCATAACCCAGTTCCGTAAGGATGAGGGTGATAGCTATAGGAGGTATCCAAACTAACATCATATTCTACATAATTTCGGTATTCTCGTCTTGCAAGTATCATGGGTATCTAGCTCGTTTGAGAAAATGGTCAAATTTTTTTGGTAAAAGTCAAATGGGACGAAAATGAGCCTCTATGGTTTGTTCCAGGGGAAGCGTGTCATACATCTAGTGTAATTGAAATGAAGCACAAGATGGTGTATTTGTGTGGGACATGGATGTCACGTGTGTAGAGAGGCTTGTCTAGTTCATGAGGGTAAAATTTGTTGGATGAAAATGGCTAGTTTGGTGCTCTATATATCAAAGTCACAGTAGAGGTATCAAAATGATATAGTAATATACGTCATAAACCAATGATTTATTAGTTCCATTGAGACCAATCTTTTATTAATTTAAGTCTTGGATTTTAATCTATATTGGATGGACAAGATTCCAAAAATCTATCTAAACCTATTCCTATCAGGTTAAGGGGACAAGATTTCAAAACTCTATCTAAACCTATTCCACTACAAAAAAAGTATCTTTTTGGGACGACACTATAAGGAACACTAGTCTAAAAAGTCCTAAAAGTATAATTCTAGGGACGGCTATATTTTTAGTTACAAAATGTTACTTTTTTTTGGGACAGATTGTGAAAATGGATCACTATTTGGGACTGATGAAAATTTCTGTTCCAAATAATACATATTTTCGTCCTAATTATGTTGGCGGGAATACCACACGTGTGGCGGCTAATTGCCAAACTATTTGGGGGGAAAGTTTACCCCCACGTGTTTCCATAGTAACCATCCGATCGTCTGGATTAATCCAGACCGTCCATCCCAAAACCTATTTCCTATAGTCGATAGGACTTCTCTCTCTTTCGGATCAAAAAATTTTCTCTTCCTCTCTCTTTCCGATCAAAAATGGCGAGAGAACTGCTCTCTCTCCCTCCGACCTAGGTGATCCTTGCTGCTCTTTTTTTTCTCCGACCATTGTTCCGACCTGGTGCTCCAGTGTTGCTGCTCTCTCTCTCTCTCCCCGACCATTGCTCTCTCTCCGTCCGATCTTCCAACCCTAGGTGCTCCATTGCTGCTGCTTGGTATACTTCCCCCAATCTTTAGAATTTTTTACCAAAATATTTTAGTCTTTCCCTAATATTTGGATGCATGTTATTTATCCTAGATTGTTTGCACTATTTACACCGTTTACTCAATTTTTTCTTGATATTTGACTGTTTTACACTGTTTACACGGCTGCATGTAATTTTGTCGTAGATTGTTTGCTTAAAATTTGAGGGTTGTACACTGTTTACTGAAATTTTGGTTAAAATTTGAGTGTTTTACACTATTTACACGGCTGCATGTAATTTTGACGTAGATTATTTGCTTAAAATTATAGGGTTGTACACTGTTTACTGAAATTTTGCTTAAAATTTGAGTGTTTCACACTGTTTACACGGCTGCATGTAATTTTGACGTAGATTATTTGCTTAAAATTAGAGGGTTGTACACTGTTTACTGAAATTTTGCTTAAAATTTGAGTGTTTCACATTGTTTACACGGCTGCATGTAATTTTGTCGTAGATTATTTGCTTAAAATTTTAGGGTTTTACACTGTTTACTGAAACTTTGCTTAAAATTTGAGTGTTTTACACTGATTACACGGTTGCATGTAATTTTGTCATAGATTATTTGCTTAAAATTTGAGGGTTGTACACTGTTTACTGAAATTTTGCTTAAAATTTGAGTGTTTTACACTGTTTACATGGCTGCATGTAATTTTATCGTAGATTATTTGCTTAAAATTTGAGGGTTTTATACTGTTTACTGAAATTTTGCTTAAAATTTGAGTGTTTCACACTGTTTACACGGCTGTATGTAATTTTGTCCTAGATTATTTGCTTGAGATTTGAGTGTTTTACACTTGACTCAAATTTTTGCTAGAAATATGAGTGTTGTACACAGTTTACATGGCTGCATGTTATTTTGTCCTAGATTATTTACCAATTTTTTTTATCAACATTTGCTTGAAATTGATTACTTGTCCATATACATGAATTGACTTCTGTCATCACTATTTATCAATGACAATTAATGTTCAGTCATACTCTAGTGATACTGTTCACCATTGCTACTTTGTTCTCTGGCAGTGGAGAATGGTTTGCACATATCATCAAGATTGACAATTTTGAGGCACCCATCACTTCTTCTTTTTTTATTATCCTATGCAACTCATACTTTTTCCCTGACTTCTGCAGATTTCAATGTGTAAAACATGTGTGTATATATATATATTTGTGCCTTACAGGTTATTCTCTTGGATATGTGTGTATATGTGCGTATATGTGTGTGTGTGTCTGTAGCAAATAACTTTTGTTAAACTAACTGGCAGTGGTTGCGACCATCTCTAGCTAATGGTGCTTAGTATCCTTGTGGTCTTTTCATATACATCAAACGTACTGACATTTCTAATAAGAGTTATTTACCAATTTTTTGCTCGAATTTAATTACATGTGACACTGTTTATACAGGATTATTTACCAAGATTTTTTTTAGGATTATGTACCAATTTTTCATAGTTATTTACATGTGACACTATTCCCGGCTGCATGTGTTTGTCTTAGTTTTAAGCATCAGTTATTTAGGTGATTATTTTTCTTTTGGGAAGATTTCGGTTTATGAAGTATATCAGTTTATTGAGAAAATTATTTGGTGGCAAAAATATGTTAGAACACCACAATATGTGCACATTGTCGTTAATTTGTGAATATTTGTGAAAAAATAGATTTTTTTGTGAAAAATTGGGCCACATTTAGACCTGTCAATTGGGCCGGCCCATCCCAGCCCGGCCCGGCCCGAACCCCAAACACTGCTTATCATTTGTTTGTCAATGTGTGTTATGCTTGGCTTTAGCACAAGCAATTTATGCTGTGCTTGGCTTTGGCCAAGCAATTTGTGCTTTGCTTGGCTTGGGTTTGCTTGGCTTTGCTTTTTTGCTTTGCTGTGCTTAGTTTGGCTTCTTTTGTGGGTACATGCCAGCCAGTCTTCATGACGGGCGGTGAACGGTAACTGTGTTGTTTGTGGGTACATGCTTAGTTTGGCTTTTTTTGTGGGTACATGTCAGCCAGTCCTCATGTCGTGGGTCACGTGCCGGACTGGGCTGAGATTTTTCACTCTTGGCCCGGCCCGGCCCGACCCGCTATAGTTCATGGGTTGAAGAGGCCCGAGCCCGGCCCACCCAAATTCAGTGTCGGGCCGGCCCGGCTGACTTGACAGGTCTAGACACATTTGCATGGACAGGAACATGAGTTTGAACCTGGCTATGTTCTTTATAGATTTTAATTTGTCAAATTATTGCGTTTATGCGTTCATGTAGGAATTATTGTGATGGTTTGTGAAAAATTGGGTTTTCTTGTGAAAAATTGGGACACATTTGCATGGATAGGAACATGAGTTTGAACCTGGCTATGTTGTTTGTAGATTTTAATTTGTCAAATTATTGTGATTATGCGTTCATGTAGGAATTACTGTGATTATTTGTAAAAAATGGGTTTTTTTAAAAAAATTGGGACACATTTGCATGCCCATTCTGGATTGATGTTAAACATGTTATAAATGGAGATGAATTTGAACCTGGCTATGTTCTTTGTAGATTTTAGTTTGTTGAAAATCAACATTTGTGAATCATGCTTGAGCTTTTCAGTTGAAATTGGTTATTTGTGCCATGTGTTAGTTCCATGTCAGTAAGTCATAATCAACCTTGGTAGTATATTAATTTCCTTTTTCTAGCTAGTAATTGTCATAATCAATTGGTTATCTATATGCTTATTATTTCTTCTTCTTGGGCACATTAGTACATGGCTACCAATAAGTGTTTGCTCTATTATTAAATTTGTCTTTACTTGATATATTGCATAAGAATTTTAACTCTAATTTGTTAGAAAGTATATTCTTTGCATGATATATATTTTGGATGGTGCTAGGTGATAATTGTCTTTTGGAAATTGATATGGATAAGCGTTGGATTGGATCACATGATTGGAATTCAAAGGCATACAAGGATGGGGTCGAAGCATTTCTTAAATTTGCATATAGAACTAAGAATGCTGATACGGTCCATATTTATTGCCCATGTAGTAGATGTGTAAATCGTGTTTATCATAATCGACAGACTGTGGAGGTTCATATAGAGATGTATGGATTTGAAAGGAGTTATATGGATTGGATATATCATGGGGAGTTATTGGGTGGTTTGGGTAATAACACCGATAATATAGGAGATGATATGTCAGTTGATGAAAGTGATGCTGGATTAAATGAATGTGCTGATATGACAACAATGGTACGAGAGGGAATGGGATTCTCATTCATGGTAGAAAATATGGGTTGCGAGGAAGAGCCCATGGCAGAAGAAAACTTGCGGTCCGATGAATGCATGCCGAAATACTTCAAACTTCTAAATGAAGCAGAAAGCGATTTGTACGAGAGTTGTCCTAAGGGTGTCACTGAGCTATCATTTGTTGTCCAACTTTTACACCTGAAGCAACTTAATGGATGGACAAATCATTCTTTCACAATGCTGTTGGTCTTCTTAAAAAAGGTGTTTCCGTGTGCCAAGATTCCCAAATCATACTATCAAGCCAGTAAGCTAACTACTGACTTGGGGTTCACTTACAAAACATGGGATGCCTGTCCTAATAGTTGTATGTTGTTTCGAAATGAAACTGAGAATCTCGACAAATGTGAGATTTGTGGGCTTCTAGATATAAAGTTGATCATGCCAACGAGGGTAATCTTCCTCCGGTTGACCAGGGTACTAAAGTTTCTCAAAAAAAGGTTCGATATTTTCCTTTAATACCAAGACTGCAACGATTATTTTGGTCATCGCATACAGCTTCGCTTATGAAATGGCATGCTGAGAAGCGAGTAGAGGATGGTGTAATGAGGCATCAGGCAGATTCTCGTGCTTGGAAGGCTTTTGATGATAATAATCCATCCTTTGCCAGAGACAGTCGTAATATTAGACTTGGGTTAATTACCGATGGATTTAATCCGTTTGGTAATATGAGTGTTGCTCACAGTACCTGGCCTGTTGTAGTCGTCCCTTACAACTTACCCCCGTGGTTGTGCATGAAGCAACCTAACTTAATTTTGTCTATTCTTATTGATGGACCAAAAGGTCCAGGTGATAAGATTGACGTTTATCTGCAACCCTTAGTAGAGGAGTTGAAAGAACTTTGGGAGGTTGGTGTTTCTACTTATGATGCATCAACCAAACAGTTATTTCAACTAAATGTAGCACTGTTGTGGACAATTAGCGACTTTCCTGCATATGCTATGTTGTCAGGATGGAGCACAAAAGGTGAATTTGCTTGCCCTTGTTGTAATAGGGATCATCAAGCTACCCGATTGACAAATGGTGGCAAGTATTGTTACTGGGGTCATCGTAGATTCCTACCAGGGCGCCATAAGTTTCGAAGGGAGAGGGTAACTTTTAATGGCAAATTAGAAATGAGGCCACCACCTTTGACATTATCTGGAACAGAAGTGTTAAAGCAGTTGAATGATCTCAATGTTTTAACTGAATATAAGAAGGAGGACCTCTTTACAAAGAGGAAGAGGGAAGAAGAAGAAAAAGAGAGAGCAAAAACACACAGTCTGCCAAAAACAAGATTAGGTTGGAAGAAGAAGAGCATCTTTTTTGAACTACAATATTGGGAACACAATTTGATTCGCCACAATCTAGATGTTATGCATATTGAAAAAAATGTATGTGATAATGTCATTTTTACTTTGCTAGGTATTAAAGGCAAAACAAAAGATAATATAAAGGCTCGAAAACATCTCAGAGATATGAAAATTCGATCAGAGCTACATCCTCAACCACGGGGAAGAACTCTAGAGTACTTGCCTCCAGCTGAGTTCACAATGAGCAACAAAGAAAAGGACATTTTCTTGAAAGTGTTGCGAGATGTAAAAGTCCCTGATGGTTATTCATCTAATATATCTCGATGCGTGCATACAGAAGAGCGGAGTATGTGGGGTCTTAAGAGTCATGACAATCACATTTTAATGCAACAGTTACTTCCTATAGCTATTCGAAGGGTCTTACCAAAGCATGTTGTTAAATCCTTAATTGAATTAAGCAACTGCTTTATGGTGTTGTGTTCAAGTGTAAATAGTATTACAGACTTGGAAAATTTTCAAGATCGTATGGCACTTACGCTTTGTAGTCTTGAGAAGATTTTTCCACCTGGGTTTTTCGATATAATGGAACACTTGCCTATGCATTTAGTGGATGAGTTACAAATTGCTGGAGCAGTATTGTATCGTTGGATGTATCCCATGGAAAGATATTTGCACACCTTAAAACTTTATGTGCGGAATCGTGCTCATCCAGAGGCTTCTATTGCTAAATCAGTATTGTTAGAAGAATGTATGACTTTCTGCTCAAGGTATTTGGACAATAGTACGGAAACCAAAATGAAGCGGCCAAGAAGAAATGATGATGGAGGAAAGAAATCTGGTCGCGTTGTAGGTAAAGCAGTGAACTTTCGACTTGATCCAATTATGCAAATACAAGCTCATCGATATGTGCTTGCCAACACGGAGGCAGTAGCACCATTCATTGAGTAAGTTTGTCTTGACTAATACCATGATTTATATCCTCTCGTTTAGTTATGTAATTGAAATAAATTTCTACATCTTGATACAGGAAATACCTTGCTGAACTTGGGTCAAAATATCCACAAGCTTCACAACGACACCTTATTAGTCGCCTTCATAATGAACACTTTGTCACTTGGTTTAAGGAGCATGTAAGTAGATGTATCTTTTAATGAACATTTAATATTTTTGACAGCTTGCAGTAAAATATCATTATTAACCTTGTTTAATGTTTTTTAATATAGGTGAAAGGTTTACCAGAGCAACAAATATCAGAGGAGATCAGATGCCTAGCTTTAGGCCCTCTTAAGGATGCTTTGAAATTTAATTCTTACATTGTTAATGGTTTTAGATTTCGAACCAAAAAAATTGATCTTCGTAGAAAAACTCAGAATAGTGGAGTCCTCCTAAAAGCAGAACAAATGAGTTATTCTAGTCGGAAAGATAGAAATCCTCTTACAGGGGATGTTATATTCTACGGACAACTGATAGACATTATTGAGATAAAATATTTGAACGGCATGAAGTATGTTTTATTTAAGTGCAACTGGGTTAATCCACGAGTGGGCCAGAAAGTGGATGAGTTTAATTTTACTCTGGTGAACTTCAATCATTTGTTATACAAAGAGAATAGGGTGATTGATGAACCTTATATCTTAGCATCCCAAGCAGAACAAGTTTGGTATGTTCAAGACCCTCTAGAGTCAGATTGGCATGTTGTTGTTCAGATGTTGCCGCGAGACGCATTTGACAAGTACTCAACAATAGTAGAAGATTTAGAAGCTAATAGAGTGGAACCTTATAGCATGCAACATCTGGATGAAGCTCATAATGGATCTTGGGTTAGGCAAGGAGTAGAGGGCTTGGTGGTTGACACAAATATTTGTGATGGTGATGATGACCATGATGACAGTGGTCATGAGTAGCAAGTTTGTAGCTTGATTTGCAACTATTTGTGATGCATATCAAATTACAAACTTGTTCCTCTTAGCTATTTTATATCCTTTCAAGTTGTTGGTTGTTTTATCTACTGTGATTGAACGTTGATGAATTTTGCTTATTTCAGTGAATGTTGATTAATTTTGCTTATTTTCTTTACTTCATTCATTCATCTTGTCATATACTTAGCTTATTTTCTTTACTTCATTCATTCCTCTTAGCTATACTATACTTCATTCATCTTGTCATATACTTGCTTCTACATGTTGTATGATAAACATGTTCTGTGATAAACATATATTATTTAGTGGCTCTACTATATATTTAGTGGCTTCTATATGTTCTGTGATAAACATATATTATTTAGTGGCTTCTACATGTTCTGTGATAAACATATATCATTATTAAATCTGGTCGCGTTGCAGTAAAATATCATTAATCTGGCTTCTGTATCCCTTTAATTCATCATGCTACTTATACGAGACTGCAATTTGTATTTGAGTTGATAGTGTAGGTTTGTAATGACCAATCACGGGATAACCCTGTATATTACAATTTTTAACTTCTATTAGGAAAAATGTCCCCACAAAAGAAGAAGTTTATCAAGCCTGGGTTCATGTCGGGATATGAGAGGCAAAGATTGGAAAATATTACTAGAAATAAAATGAAAATGGATGCTTTGAATTTGCAACAAGCTTCAAAGCTTGTAATGAATTCGAAGATGGTTACTCGAACAAGTTCGAGTAAGATGGGAAAAAGAAGCGCAAGTGAAAGAGATGATGAGTATATCCCCGTCGGTGATGACTTGCTTAGCGAGGAAGATAGCAACCATAATGAAGAATCTTCCGACCCTAAAATGAAGAAGGTAATAAATTGGATATCAAGTCTTGTGTTTTCTGTCTTCATTCATTGGAATATCTTACTATTTTTCTTATGTTTCAGGTTGCAAACAATGATGACTCTTCTGTCCCTAAAATGAAAAAGGTTAAAAATTTGATCACAAGCGATTTTTTTACTGTTCTAGTGTACAGCTTACTACTATGGTTGCAAATGATGAGAAAAGCAACATCCGGGGTCCTCGAGTCTTGATCCCTATTGGTGCTGGTCTTGACCCTCTACCAATGCTTGCACTGCCAATGTCTAATGAGTTGTGATACGCTCTAATACACCAGTGTGCACTTAAATTTCTTCTGATACGCCACTGTGCAATTGATACTTCTTCTGATACTCGGGTATCCTGCTATGGTGGTTTGGTTCTTCATTGGTAGAGCTGGTTGAGCCGCATCGTGGATGTTATTGAGCTATTGCAGACCCACGGTGAGCTTCGATCTGATGCCTAGCTTCAACTGGGATCAAATTGTAGAGGAAGATTATTTTACTATGGTTTGAGCTTCCTTGCATAGATTTTTATTCTGATTTGAACTTCCTTCTATGTCTTTTTAGTGTGTTGGACTATCTTGATCTAATACAACACATGTAGCAAATGATGAGAAAAGCAACATCCGGGGTCCTCGAGTCTTGATCCCTATTGGTGCTGGTCTTGACCCTCTACCAATGCTTGCACTGCCAATGTCTAATGAGCTGTGATACGCTCTAATACACCAGTGTGCACTTAAATTTCTTTTGATACGCCACTGTGCAAATGATACTTCTTCTGATACTCGGGTATCCTGCTATGGTGGTTTGGTTCTTCATTGGTAGAGCTGGTTGAGCCGCATCATGGATGTTATTGAGCTCATGCAGACCCACGGTCAGCTTCGATCTGATGCCTAGCTTCAACTGGGATCAAATTATAGAGGAAGAATATTTTACTATGGTTTGAGCTTTTCCTTGCATAGATTTTTATTCTTATTTGAACTTCCTTCTATGTCTTTTTACTGTGTTGGACTATCTTGACAATTCTGGATATTTGATCCTCAAATTTTGTCGAGGATGACCATTTTTTCTTTTCTTTATATACATATTGAATCTAATTTTCTTATATCTAATACAACACATGTAGCAAATAATACTTCTTCTGATACTCGGGTATCCTGCTATGGTGGTTTGGTTCTTCATTGGTAAAGCTGGTTGAGCTGCATCATGGATGTTATTCAGCTCATGCAGACCCACGGTGAGCTTCGATCTGATGCCTAGCTTCAACTGGGATCAAATTGTAGAGGAAGAGTATTTTACTATGGTTTAAGCTTTTCCTTGCATAGATTTTTATTCTTATTTGAACTTCCTTCTTTGTCTTTTTAGTGTGTTGGAGTATCTTGACAATTCTGGATATTTGATCCTCAAATTTTGTCGAGGATGACCATTTTTCCTTTTCTTTATATACATATTGAATCTAATTTTCTTATATCTAATACAACACATGCATCTCTATGATGAGAAAAGCAACATCCGGGGTCCTCGAGTCTTGATCCCTATTGGTTCTGGTCTTGACCCTCTACCAATGCTTGCACTGCCAATGTCTAATGAGCTGTGATACGCTCTAATACACCAGTGTGCACTTAAATTTCTTCTGATACGCCACTGTGCAATTGATACTTCTTCTGATACTCGGGTATCCTGCTATGGTGGTTTGGTTCTTCATTGGTAGAGCTGGTTGAGCCGCATCGTGGATGTTATTGAGCTCTTGCAGACCCACGGTGAGCTTCGATCTGATGCCTAGCTTCAACTGGGATCAAATTGTAGAGGAAGAGTATTTTACTATGGTTTGAGCTTCCTTGCATAGATTTTTACTATGGTTTGAACTAACTTCTATGTCTTATTAGTGTGTTTTTTTGCATAGCTTACTACGTACTATGGTTTGAACTTCCCTATGGCACCGTGTTGGACTATCTTAACAGCACCTACCTATATACTGCTACATTGATTATGTATTTCCAGGCTGCATACAACAGTCCTACACGTAGGTCATCGCGTATTGCAAAGAATATGGAACATGTCATAGCAATGGGTGAGAGGACATTAGAGCCACGATTAGAACCCTCTTTTATGGAGGATGTCTTGCGCATTCCTATATCAAGACATCAAATTTTTCAGGAGAGCGATGATGAGCCTTTAGATAATGAGCCAGTAGAGAATTCTGAGAAAATTCCGAAGGGTAAGTTTTGTATTGAAATTTATAATGTAAATTGTGAGCTATTAATGGTTCTGATTTTTAAGTAGTATATTTATGAGTCTTTCCCTTTTGTTTCTGATAAGGTACGATGGAGAGTGGACCTTCCACTAGGCAACATAGAGGAGCTGCTAAGCCACGGAAAAAATGGGATAATGGAGTAAAAAAATCATAGAGTGGGATGAAGATTGCCAACCAGTTGGAGAACATGGGCACCATTTGATGTCTCATCTTGGTAACCTTTCCCGAAATGGCGAATTGTTTCCGTTAACAATGTTATCTTGGCGTAAGGCTGATAAGGATAAACTAGAAATGGTCTGGGCGTCGGTTAAGGTAACTTTCCCCGTCTCTTTATCTGTATTTTCATGGATTACTATCTTTATTTTTAGTATTATCCTACTTGATAGTGAACCCCCTATTGTCTGTCTTGCTAAACCTATAGACACATTGGCATTGACTTTGTAGTCAGTAACACTCAAGGTCTGTATTGTAAGCTATAGATCATAGCACTATAATTCACCATCAAGAGTAAAAACAAATCGATTGAAGCAGCTGTGGCCTAGAAGTGTTGATTGAAAATGTTATTTCAAGTGCAATATTTTGTTTATATTCTATTAATGTTGGAATGAAGATGTTGAAGTGGTTACTTGTTTTTGGTTTGGGATGATTCAACTAATTTATATCTTGCTGTTCTTGTGGTTGTTTGGAAGTATAACCTCGGATATCATGTTTGAATGCTTTACCATCACCTATTGTTCACATATTTTTGCTATCGATAATGGCTACTTATATTGATAACTTAGATATTATGTTTTTTAAGGAAAACACAAATGCACCCGATGCTTTTAAAGCTATTTGCTTTAAGAAAATGGGAATTTCCTGGAAGGCCTTCAAGCATCGAGTGAAAAAAGACTTCTATACAAAGTTTGAGACCGATGAAGAGCGCCTAGCAAATGTGCCGCCCCGGGTGGAGCCCAGTCAATGGCCAACTCTAGTGGCATATTGGGGCTTGGGTAACACACAGGTATAAATCGACTAACAAATAACTTACATCCATATTCATGCTAGTGGCAAACCCTTTATTTCAATTTACTAAATAATGTCCAAATGTTTTTTAGAAAGTTTCGGAGAAGAACCAAGTTAATCGCGAAAAACTTTGTGCTCTCCCTAGAACTGGTAGAAGATCCTTTCCAGAAATAAAGAGAAAGGTTAGTATTGTGTTTTTTGGTAAGATAATTGTCATATATTTTCAGTTTATAATGTATAAGTTTTTTCTTACTTTGGAACATGCATACACATCAGAGGCGGTTAGAAAACAAGCCTGTTGACCTTGTCAACATGTGGAGAGCCACTAGAGGAAAAGATGGCAGTTATAATGAAGAAGACGGGGCTGCTGGAACAGAGGTATATAAAATTCATATTTGTAATGAGTTTTTTTTTAACAAAATGTCTATTGCAAATTAGAGAAATTTAACACAAACCTCCTTGCATGCTATAGAAAATGTTGGAAAGGAGAATTGAAGAGCTACCAGCTGAAGAACGAGATAACGAGGAGCAATTGAATAATGTTTACAGGGAAGTGATCGGACAAGATGGGCATGGCCGAGTTTTAGGCCGAGGAGTAGGTGTAAGCGGTAAAGGATCAACATCCTTAGCAGCTCATCAGGCTGAGATTCAACAAGCAACAAATGCTGAGATTGTACAACTACGAGAAGATGGTGAAAAGTTACGAGAATATGCGGAGAAGTTGAGAGAAGAGACTGACGCTTTAAGGAAAGAGCGTGAGGAGCAAGAGGCCCGGCACAAGAAAGAGCTTGAGGCGGTCAAGAGTGAGCTTAGGACTGAGCTCAAAGATGAAGTTGTGGCCATGTTCCTGAATGCTCAACTACTTTCTCAACAATCCAGTACATCGTCCAGGTAATTTGCCAACTATCAACTTATAACATTGGTTTTTTTTCTGTGATTCTTATGTTTGGTTTTCTTTCGTGGCTGCAATTTATGTTTGGTTCTCCATTTCCTTTCTTTCAAGTTAAAATTTGTATTTATTACATTGGTTTCTTTTCTGGACTGATCTTTTCGACTGAATTTTGCATAGTCTAAATTTTGCATAATCTCGGTATCAGTATCGGAACTGAATTTTAGCTTCTGTTTTCACTGTGTCCTTTTCCCTGGAAACTCCGAAACCAGTGATATTTTTTACATATTGCCAAGTTATTTTTTACACTGAATTTTAGAGTATGTTAGATGGGTATCCATTGTTTTGTTTTAAGTTCAAATTATTGGACTAAATGTTCAGTCTCAGATTTACACTATACAGTTATATTCAGTCTCTAAATGTCCATATCACCTACATATATCAGTCCATTATTTTGTTCAGGTCATTATAAACAGTCCTTCTGAACTAAGGAGTTCAGTTCCCTGTTTTGATATTCTGATCTGTACCTTCATTTCAGACAATTGAAACTTCAAGTTCAGTCATTGAACTTTATTTTGGAGAATGAACTTCAAGTTCAGAACATTGAACCTGTGTGTGGGATGTCTTGGTATCCTAACCCCAGGTTAGCTTGCATCTGTCCACCTTGATCCCGTCCACTGCAAATTCATGTAGGTTCACTGCATTTCCTGGGTTCAATCACACTATGATACAGTAATTTAGGTGATGCTGTAACTTTATTTAAGGGTAATGGTACGGTAATTGGTTTTACTGATATTCGACAAGTATCAGAGGATTGACGTCATATGATATTCGACAAGTATCAGAGGATACTCGGTACGGTAATTGGTTTTACTGATAACCGAGTATTGGGTGGACATTGGGAAATCAAATCGGACCCTTCATTATCCTGATGTTGGATCAGACTCTGCTCGGCACACGTCAGGTTAATACTGATGTGTATCTTCCTCAAGGTACCTTATGAACTCGGTCATAGTTGGTATATTCTCGAAATTCTTGATATAATAGGATCAACCCTGTTCTAGATCGTTGTATTGGATACACTGAGTTATCCGTTTGATCAGATAACTGAACGAAAGCAATTAAGCTTTCGAAACACCTGACAACCACTCTTAGGCATTAGAACTTGTGTTGTTCGAGCCAACCTCATATTAAGATTCATATTGATACCAAGTAGGTGATGTTTTCATTTTACCATTTTTTCGAATACATCAACAGTCAGTATCTTATTAAATTATTGAAGCACGACTGAACATGGTATCCGACCCTACCCTTATACATATATTACATGCACTTGATTACAGCTACCCCTAGTTGTAATTGGCCAATCAGTGAAGGCCATGGGTAGTACTGAGAGATGTCGTCCTAAGGCAAAACCCTGGTTGGGAAGTCATTTATCCTTCTGAGGAAGAGACATCCTTAATGGCTTGCTCTCGAAACCACCTTGTGGTGTCAGTCTATTGATTTTAACTTTTACATTGGTTTTTTCCAGCTTGTTACTGTAATTCTTGCTAGAATAATTGTACTTCACATTTAAAATGTTTCCCAATTTTTCCCGTCTTCACTTAAACTTCCTTTTTCACTTGAAGCTTCCTTTGTCACTTGAAGCTTTTTCTGTACATTGTTTTTTTCCAACTTCTTTGTACGCAGGTACGAACAGTTTGGAAGAACGGTTAGTAGGTTCGTACAATTTGTTTAAACCTTCACAAACTAATGTGGTCTAGTCTGTACAATTTGGAAGAACTTGTCTTTCTTTTCTGGTTGTTCATGTATAGTTAGCAGGTTGCTAATTAATATATTGGCATATCTTCATTTGCAGGACCTTCAAAAGTATTCTGGATATGCTAAAATGATGGGCGACGATCTTGTGATGATAAAAAGTTTGGGTTAATTTTTGGGTTCATGTTGGATAATACTAAAAATATGGTGTAATGGTGGAGACAATGGGTTCATTTTGTAACTGAATTGTGGGTGATTTTTAGTGTTTTGGATTTATTTTGGAAAAGGTGGTTAAGGATGCTTAATGGGTTCAGCATTTTGTATGTAATGGTGGAGACAATGGGTTCATTTTGTAACTGCTGCTGTGGGTGATGTAGTATTTTGGATGTATTTTGGAAATGGTGGTTAAGGATGCTTAATGTTTTGGATGTATTTTGGAAATGGTTGTTTATCAATTGAACATATATAGTTATATATGAATTTTGTTGTCTTCTACTTAATGGCAAAGAATGCTTGATGTTGTTAAGTTTTTTGGTATTGGAGCTTTGATGCCTGGAGATACATCTGAGGACAAGCTTGACAACGTCCATGATTATATGAATTTATGTGTATTTAAATTGTATGTTTTATAGCTGAAAAATACAGACATTAATTTCATAAGTGTTACTTTTGGGACAGTTATGTAATTGTCCTAGATAAAAACGACATTCTTTTGTAACGCTGGCAAATTTGTTTAGGACGGGTGTTACTCGTCACAAACTCTTTTATTTTGGGACGGTTTTGTAAACCGTCGTAAAGATGTAAGAATTCAAACTCTTTTGGTACGGTTACATTTTTCGACCCTAAAACCAAATTAGGACGGCATTTTTGGTCCTAAAACTTTTTGCCACGCCACCCTAATAGCACCGTCACTTACCGTCCTAAAATTCGTCCCAAATCACAATTTAGGACTGATTTGGGTCTTTTTAAGACGGATTTTTGGGGTCCCAGAAAATCACTTTTTTTGTAGTGTTCCTATTAATGTAAGTCTTGGAATTTAGTAGGTTTTAACTCAAGTGGTTGGCCTATTTATCAGTCGAGTTGGTTAAGAAGGTTCTGTAAGTCTTTGAAGATGTGCCTTCCTTGACTTTAGTGTATAAGTAGCACACGGGAACTTAATTGAGTGGCACATTAATGACATGTGTGTGGTGGGCTTCGAGTAGATCATAACCATATATTGGGTCGAAAGATTTGAGTCGAGACAGGATCTCTAATTAAGGTCGGAAAGTACACCAGTATTATATTAAGGGTTATAGCTAGCCTTTTTGACTTGAAAGTCGTATAAAAAAATAGAGTACATAAGGACGTGTTTGAGTGGGACATGATATGCCTAAATGACTGTGGGCTCGTCTAGGTCTTATATATGAAATTTGTTGGAAGGTAACAGCTGGTGCTTATGAGGTACTAATTTATCCTCCTAATAGAAACTATCTTATCCTAATCAATCGGTAGTACTAGTAATTCCTAAAATTTAGAGACCTTATATTAATCTATACTCTACAGAACTAAGACACGGATTTATGTTTAATGAGGTTAGAAATTTTTTCAAAGTCATGATGTTGTACCTCGACTTCGGATTATAAAAGAATATTAGACGATGTAATGGATAATGTAATATGGTAGATATGAGTCAAGTTTTGAAGATAGTTCTCTGATTTCAATTAGATGGAAACGATTGTGTCTATATAGCCTTCCTGGCCATAGGTTAATACTTCGTGTCTACGAGCATTTGCTTTTCGTATAGGTGACGAAAAAAATAAGAGTTCGAGGGAGATGGGATCAAATTACAAATATGGGTTTCAAGGGCGATGGAATAATTCAAAGAGAAAATTTGCCAAGACCGTTGCGGATGAGATCCTAGAGGACAAGATTAACTATATATCAATCCAGCTCGTGTAATCATGCGAAGAGAGAACCAAGTGCACTAGGATGATCAGACCGTCATGCACCGATTCTGATTAGACAATATGTTAGTGGACGCGCACAAATAACATATGTCTTAAAACAAGCTCGAATAAGTGTAAGCTTGCTAAACTAGGCTAAAATATCAGTATTGGTGAAGATGGTAAAATATGAGTACGTGAGATAATGAAGAAAGAAAATACAACAAATTTAAGTTCTAAAGAATCTAATTCTTATCTGATACTCGAGCCTATGTACTTGTCCTACTGTCTTCTTGCCTAAGGCTTTGGTCGACCAGAGGGTATGAACTTGTAAAACTCTATAGCCTAGGTATTCTACCATTTTTATTCAACCATATTTCCTAAAGGGGTTTATGAGGACAATAGGATGCTAGGTTATGAGGCATTCTACCCAGCTTATAAGAGTTAAGATAATGGTGTAATTGAACCAATGAGGCCTACGAGTCATTCTTCTAACTTCTATCATGCACGAAGGAAAGATAAGAGTTACGGTAGAAGGGATAAAGCAAGATGCAATCAATAAGTCAAGTGAGAGTTCAAAAATGGAATCGAGGTAAGAGGTCAAGTTATGTGGATGAGATCCTAGACTCTAATCCTATATGCAGGCTTGCTTGGTACGGTAAAATGACCAAACAATTTATCTCGACCTGCATGGGCCACCACAAAAACATGTAACGTCCAGTCCCAAAATACATAGGACTAGGTATGTAGACATACTAGCTGTATGCATACGAAGTATAATCCAATATATGAAAACCTCGTATGAATACATAAGCTGTAAAATACAGTAAAACCAATAGTAATCTAATCTCATCCACAAAATGAAAGAATAAAATATATATCATAAATCAACTTCGAGTAATCATTGTATAAGATGTTGGGGGGGACAGATCCACTACCAACCAACAAACGTTTAAAGGAACAAAAAATATACAAGAAACGGATAGATAAAATGGATATGCATGATCCAAGAGCAATCCTCCTCGATAGAAAAAGAATACCGTGATCTTGGCTAGAGCACCTATGAAACATCATGAAAAGCACATACCGGTAGAGATTACCAGGTCCTCAGAGGGACGTAACAAGATACATAATATCATGCCATATAAACTGAATAAATACTGCTCAATAATAAGTCAATCGGATCATAACATGGTCTAATACTCACCCTTGAATTAGCGTACCATCCCCCAACCAAACAAGGACTGGAGATGTTAAACTAACCGACAATGAAATATATTTCCAAACTATAGATCCAATATGGTATCCGGACCACAACAAGGTTCAGCACCTTCTCATTGAAGTAGTGAGCCACAACTACAACCAAACAACAAAAAGATATGGCAAACTAGTCCATGACAAGTTATTGTTCCAAGCCACGGTCAGATAGAAGTACCCCAACCAAGAGTACACATACCTAACAAATAAGGGTGTCTAACCAATCTAAGTGAAATACAGTTAAGAACAAACCTTCAACGCATGGGCACTCTGGCTACAAGAAACTCGGTACTGTCCCACCCGGATACCAGGGACCTCAAAGCATAACATTCATCAAATGTCAGAGGCTAGCAGAATCAGAAATATGAAAGTGCATACATGGTCCATACGTTAAAGAATTATTTTCTCCGCCCCGTGCCTACTATATTGTATCCACAACACATATATTCTCTATTAACCGTTAAGTCAAACTAAGCATGCAAACTCTATTAGCGGTTAATTCCATTGCACGACTTATATGTACTGGTGGCCAGCTAGTCACGCATGTCCCAGTTCTATATGTGACTTGCAATGTGGTACAAATGTGTCAAGGCCTATGAATGCAACATACAGAGGGTGGTCCCTTAAATCTAAGTTCAATGTGTATGAAAATAGTACATAGCAGGAAATAGACTGAATAATAAGATTCTGTCTAATTATGCCATATATCACAGTTTATTTTTAGAAAGTAAATAATGAGTAAATGCATGAAATATGAGCTAAAATAAATAGACAATAAATGGCAAGGTATCTTGCTTGAGGGGGGGGTACGAGATATAGCAAAATCTAACAGCCATAATCATTAACACGAAAGTCAAAAATCCGGCAAGACCTCCGGATGCTGAAACAAACATCATGAACATGTTCGGTATAAAAGACATGCCTAGGAAATGTATGTCCAAAAGTCCAATTCTGGAACAGGGGCAAAATCAAAATTTTGGGTCAAAACGATATCCGCTGTTGGACCTGTTTTGCACCGAAATGTGTGCCATTACCTATGGTCTCTGAAGTAGTCAAACTACATGTCTACGGGTCCGATTTGAGGATACGAACCCAACCGTATGTCCAAAGTTGGATTCCGGTAGGCCGTGCACAATTTTGCCAGTTATATCGGGTTACGGGCCCACCAAAAAGGTGTTCCGGTTGACCTTCTTAGATTCGAACCAAACTTGGCGTACAGGAGGAATAAAATAATGAGGTCCTGATGGCTCAAGTTTTGGGTCGATCCGACAAACGTGCACGAAGTTATGTCCAAGTTTACAAAATATCGACACGGGGGTATCATGACGGATACGTACCGATTTCGTCGCTCACGCGCAACGAAATCGAGTTCAGTCAGTTCTCATATGTCGACAACATTCATACGTGCCTTTCGATGCATATATTTTAAGTACAATGTCGCCCGGTTTGTCGGGACGTACGACGTATCAATAGTTTTTTATTGAATTTTTGTGGTTTTGTAAACTGTTTTTCTTGAACTTTGAGATCGAATAAATATACCTACTGGAAATAAAAAAATTAAACTAAAAGAAAGGGTTCACAGTGTTACATGGGGTCTAAAATACCATTCATGATGTTTTCAAAAATTACTAATAGGTTGATCAAAATTCATATCCAAACATGGGGGTTTCAACTGTTTCCAACTGACAGAAAAAGTTTGTTTTTTGAGTTTTTTTAGTTTTTTGAGTCAAATTTTCTACTCTATGGGTTGATGCCTCCAGGTACCAGTAGGTGGGTCGTATAGACGGTCAGGTAGGCTATACATAGCAACTTGCGGAATCATAAAACAATAAACGTGGTCGAAGAAATCGATCGGAGAAAGTGTGTACCTCGCGGTGGGTCGAAACAGAGCACTCCTCTGTTCACAGGGGGTTTCCGCGACGACTGCGGCATTCTGGCATTCGACGATGGTCTTTTTGTCTATGCGAGGGCTCAATCTGGTCGCTGGGTTCGATGCCCTGGTTGGGAATTGAGGAATTTCTTTGAAATCGATATGGTATTGCAAGGAAGGGCTGCGGCATCTTACGATTTTTTTCATACTCGAATATATGAATTCAAATATATTTTGATCTATTTCAAGCTGGATGTAATATAGGGTTGGGTTTATATATAAGAGAATCTAGTAGGGAATGGGTAGGAAAAGATTGGAGCAAATTGATTTAGATATATATGAGTTCAAGTGATTCAAATTTTTAAAAAAAACAAACTATGAGTTTTCTCACTTCTGCGCTCGGGTTAGTGACCGCTGGGGGTGGAAAAGATGAACAGTGCCGTGCATTGTTCATCCACAGGTTTTTTTTTCTAATAACTATTTATATATATATATATATATCCTGGTTTATATATGGTAATATATAATACTTATTTAATAACAAATATTGCTTAAAATTGATTCTAAAATCTAGAATAATATATGGAAATATTATATATATATATATATATATATATATATATATATATATGTATATATATATAATATAGAAAAATATTTTTTTCTACAAGTAAATCTATATGAAGTTATTTATATATATGCTTATAAAAATCAGTTAAAAATTTCTATACTCTCTAAATCAAACTTCCTTTTTGGTAATTAAAGATAATAATTAAGTATAATACTATACTCAATATGGCATTACTCGATATATTCCAGTAGTGAAAATTATAATATAAACACAAGTTATTAAGAAAAAACAAAATTTTCAAGAATATTTCAATTATTAAAAAAAATTAGAATGAAAATCCAAAACCTTTAAAAATGAAAATATAAAAGAATAATTTTTCTGAAGTATTTAGCTCTTAAATTTGTAAAATTTCTAAGTGTATGCATATAACGTAGCATTTCACCTGCTACCATAATATTAACAAAAGTATAAATTCAAAAAGTCCATTAAATAATAAAAATACTCTAAAACATTTTATATATAACTTAAAAACACTTTAAATTTTCTAAAACAAATAATAACTTTCTTAGAGATCCTAAATATCCAAATAAAACATTCTAGAACACTACGATAAAATCTTGTACAAAATAGTTACCAGATATATAGAAGTATTACTTACTTACTAGTTTTTAATATTCACGAAAATAACAATAATTAATTACAAAGCTAAAAAAATACTAATTAAATACTTAAAATAAAAATTTAAAAAATATAATAATCAGGGGGTTTACTGAAGTAAAGAGCAATAAATATCAGCTCTTTAAGGAACTTTCCTCTTAACTGCCACCGTAATATGGGGAATTCCAAGGGTCTAAGACTAACATTCAAAGTGCTGAGTCTTAGTTCGTCCCATGAATGTGGGAATTCTGATCGTCGGCTATGTGTCATTGTCTTCTTCTTGGCATCCTTCGCCACCATGCGAGATCCAAACTTAACTTCGAGCGGCGATCGACCTTGTGTAAGTTGGCTGCTGGTTGAGGTTTTTCTCGTTTGTAGGAGCCATGTTCTTGTAGAAGAACTCTGGGTAGAAAGGGCCATCACTGCCCTTGAGAAGTATGCAAATATCCTTTTTAGGGAGTTTGACTCTGAGATTTAGTCTTTTATATCTTCTGCACTTTGGCAAAGTGATGTCTTCGATTGGAATTTTTTATGCTTCTACAGTGGCATGTGCCAATTTGCTTGTTCAGATGCAACTGAGTAAATTTGGTTTTTCATCTCAGATTTGGATTCTAATTGATCCTCGTCTAGGATTTAAATCAATTTCATAAGATATCAATAATGATTGATCCCAACCCGATCTTCGAGTGAGCCGGTTTAAGAAAATTGACTGGATGGGACCATGCTTCCTGCGCCTCTAGCGATGTTTAAGTACTGCTGCGCTTCTGGGGTGACGACAAGACTATTTTTCTGAAGACAACGACGTCTCTATGCTTTCAGGCGATGAGTGGACTATGCTTCGAAGATGACAGATTCTCTGTGTGTATGAGCGACGAAAAGGCTATATTTTGAAGGATATAGTCACTATGCTTTAGGAGCGGTAGGCAGACTTGTGTTGGATGTAATGTTATCTCCGAAGTCTCTGACGAAAGGTAGTTGAGCTTCTGGGTCGGAGCAGAGTGCTGCACCGTTGGAGTTGAGGTAACGTGATAACATAACCAGTCTGCGCTTGAGGTTTGCACCATAATATAGCTGCGCCTCTGGATTAAAGGCATTGGCTCTGAAGTCTTCTTTTAAAGAGCAATTAATGATCGCTCCATAATGAACGACTCCCTCTTAATTTCTATCCTTACTTGAGGAATCTCAAAGGGTCCTAGGATAGTCTAGGACTTAGTCAAATGAACTTTATTTAATGAGATTCATCATGCTGAGTCCTAGGTTCATCTCATTAATTTGAAAACCTTGACCGTCGGCTATATGGCCTGTGTTTTGGACTACTCCCGCCATATATAAAAAGGGAGTTTCTTCTGATGAGACATGTCTTCTTCCTATTCTTGTCCTTCAACACAATGCTGGATCCAGACTTAGCTTCGAGCGGCGGTTAGCCTTCCCTAAGTCGAATTTTGGTTGATGATTCCTTTGTTCAAAGGGCCTATGCCTTTGTAAAAGAACCGTTGATGAGCCTCAGAACATGCTGGAATGCTTCTCATGAGGAGTTCGAACCTGGGCGACGCCTTGGACGTCTTCGAGGTCCTGAAGACCTAGCTTATGGGTGGATGGCCAACCCGAAGAGCCACAGGTTGTACTCTACCTTGTCCATTCTGGGCTTTTGAGACCTTCTGCGCCTTCTGGAAACCCGGGACAATTGCTGCTTCAGGAAGTGCTACGCTTCTGGAAGGTGGGAAGCTATGGTGGAGACTTTGATGGATACTATATTCACATTATCTATCCACAGTGCCTCTCTCCATGATGATCACAATGTGAAGAGTATCCCCAGTGTAGATCCGTAGGAGTTTTCAATTCGACACATGTAATCACAAAGTCTTTTGTAACAGATCCTTTTAATTATATTTTTATGCAGTCTTTTATGTAATCACGAGGAGTCTGTAGCAGACTCTTGTAGCCATGATCCATAAAAAGGACTTTTGAGCTTTTCATTTGTTTGTGACTTTTGTCTCTGTTATTGGCATGCTTGACCGCCTACTCCTCTGCACCTTGTATTATGCTGAGATTTTTCATGCTTCTACAATAACTTTGTTATTCGACAAACCTTTCAGCGTAAGTAATGAGCCCCACTGAAAGTTTTTGACTAACCTGAGCGGTACTCCCAGCTCGACTATACCGTGTTTTCCCTATGCCGGAATGGTCCTATGGCCCCAGGTTTGCCGTCCGAATGAAACTTTCCCTTGTTGACAAGTTGTCCAATAATCATGCAAAACTCGACTCAAACTACCGTCTCATACAGTCATTCTTCTTCTAGTGTTACCATCTTTTCAGGACCATGTTAAAGACTTCTAGTATTTGAGACTGCCTCGATGACCCATGGTCGCGAGTATTCTTCCATATTGTCCTATCATTTTACTCAACTCTGTAACGACTGTTTCATGGCCCTTTTTTCAAACTCAATTTGAATCAACTGTGGCTCGTGCCTTAAAATATTAAGCCCGTGACATTGTGCCTTAAGCCAACTTATGTTCTATGCGACACTACCGCCTAAGTCATAATTTATATGACGGGCCTTGAGATAGTAGGACTACGTGGTTATGACAAGAAAATAAAATATAACGGGCCTTGAGATCGTAGGACTATGTGGTTATGACAACCGTAGAAAACATTTGACAGTGCTTGTTATGATTTCAATAGCCTAGCATAACTATGCCTAACTTAATCGTGCAACGACTTAACGAAAAAAGGCTGCGTCAAGCATTATATCGTGGGAACGTGTCGTGCACACGTTCGACTTGAACAACCAAGTTCTTTGGGTGCCTAGACTTATGCCACAAGCCGAGCGATACAACTTAACCCGTGGGACGAGCAAAGGCTATGCCAAGCCTTGGACGATGGGAGCGTCCATGCTTTATCAAGCATTTATGCGGGCGACGCCCATGACTTAAGCTAATTCATAGCTTTGTGGCGAAGACCAACTTACATTCTTCCAAGCCACGGGACGAAGGATCGAGTGTCATTTTGAAAGCACATCGTACAACACTTCTAAGCCGACCGTGGGTCCTTTCCATGTTCTAACTCAATCTGACCCAACTTAGAATTATTTTCTTAGCTATGTGGATTTGCCTCTTTTATTATCAAGCCTACTTGTGCGTTTGAAAACTTTCGATTTAATAGTGTGAAGGTCAAGCTAAGACAAGTTCACCGAAGCCACCAACCTGAGCGAGGAGTTGCCTTGACCGAACGGGACTTCGAGCAAACCGTTGCATGGCTATGTCCAACGCCGTTGGCGTTTTGATTCCTCCGATTGACTGGGCGGGACGGGGCACTACATTATATACCACTCAAAAAAGTTTTGTCCTAGAAACTTACTGAGTACACACTCTTTGGCTTATCACTCGATTCAATATTCAATGACTCCCATACACATTACTCTTCTGCATTTTTTCAATCTGGGCCACGCTCGTACTTTAGTTACCTTTCTCATCGAACAAATATATCTCAACTTGGGTAATTTATACTCGTTGCGCACACCGAAAACTTAGTTTTAGGCAAACAACTCGATAAACCAACATTTAAATTCACCTCAAATCCAATGACCGTACTACCATCAATATTTTTCTTTGCAACACATAATTTCAAAATCTTCGATAATTGTTCGTTCCTTTATTCTTATTTGAATTCAACGTATCACTTAGTTGGATTGTGCACATATTTAAGGCATCCCCAAAATATATGCATTTTAGCCAAGCCTTGTAATAGTGAATCCAATCCTATATAACTGATATCCTCCTATCATTCCTGAAAACCAATCGCATCGATGTTATCTCTCAAAATAGGGACATCTCGTCTAACCGCTAGGCCATCTCTCCGGGCTAAAGTCAATCGTCAGTATTGGAATCAACGTTCCCAAACAATAATATCAACACTGACCCCAATCCTAAGGTCAAACCAAAGTAGATAATACAGGATTTTCTACCCAAGTTTGCATCACTCTGATTTCTAAACTTTGAGCATAGTTTTCTCATATTCTCTTTCTCAGCGTTCGGTCCAGGGGTCTGAGTCATTCAGCAAAGCCATACTATGATAAGTTCTGTTCAACCAAATCCTCTACATATTACTATCGCATATCTGACTAGCCATTCGCATAGTCTATCTCTTCAAACACGTTTGATATAACCCACCTATCTACCATATCCAAGTCAAGTACTTCAATATATGACACTGAACCACAATTCTTATATCATATTCCCTAAGTTGCTTATCACAATTCATGTATTCGATCATAAGGTCGTCTAGCATAACAATATATCATGCCCCAATCTCACGCAAGTCTGATTACCTACGGTGGACATGAAATCACCATGCTAACACTCCTACAGGATAAACATCCTCATCGAGGCGTAACTCTTGCTTGAGTCTAGATGAATTCATTCTTGATACGCAGACTGGTTCTATTCAATCCTCAAATTTTACTTAATCGTCAATCATAAGTTCGACCAATCCTTGAATTCACCCTAGTATTAAACCATAAGTCGAAGCAATCTAAATTGCCACGCCCTGAACTCCTGAGTTCGATCATTCTTGCTGGACATAAATCACCATGTCAGCGCTTACGCGGAACGATCGCTCCAATCCGACGTGACGCATGTACGAAGTTGGAGTTGCACTTACGTAAGACAAGAGCATCAACATTGTGGTTATCAACGAAAAAATCAAGACACTCTCGTTTTCATCCAAATATTTATTTCTATCAAAATCTCAAGAATAACATCCGTCAAAACCATAACACTTTACACGATCTTCATTCTTCTAATTAGAGTACCTTCGAGTTATTGGACATCAATCTTTGATACGTCTCGATACCATCGATGATGTACATAACCTGACGATCTTTCTTTTACAACTTAGTCAACGATACTCAATATAAGGCTTTACATCCACGACGCTTGCTGATAGACTCAATGACACCCCTGAGGCTATCCCATATACCAATCAGGGATGAAGTCCTTCGACAAATCCTCAAAACTATCATTCGATTCACAACTGGTTACTTCAAATCTCCGTTCGAATCATTCCTCAAATTCCAAGCATGCTTATCTATAGCGTATCGACGATAACATCTGATGGCACTACTATCGATAGTTATCCCACTTACTCAATCGAGTCTAACTCGTTCTTGTTCGATACAATTTGAATTCTATACCCGACTTTTTCTAAGGTTGATGTAATTCTTGGTGTATAAGCACAGCCCTGTTGGCCCAATGATTGTATCATATTTTTGAATATGGCTAATCTGTTAAGTTTAGCATTTTATTATCACTAATCTTCATACTATCACTATAGCATTTCTACTTATACTTATATCTTTGGTGATATGTGCCCATTGGTTTACATCTTAGTGATATGAGCTTATCTATCTTAAATTTAATTGGGTTGCCAAAATCAAAATTATGTTTTTGATTGTGGCCATTCAATTAAGTTTAATCATTATGATATCACTAACATTTATGCCATCACCTTAGCACTTATACTTAAACTTTGTATAGTCCTAATGTGCTTTAATTTATCATACTTGCTACTATGTATATTGCTTTGTTCGTCTAACATGTACATGCAGAAAAGCAATAAGCAAGATCAATGTGGACATATGCAATGAAGAAATCATGGTGGGCTAAAGGCGACGGATCCTACAAGATTTCTCTGAACCACCCGACGACATCTCTGGAGCCACGTACCGGTCCATACCGACGGTATACCAATTCAGTAATGTTCAAATTCCAACGGTCGAATTCTGAGCAATAAATGATCCCAACGGCTATATTTCTTGCCGTTGCAATCCCAGACCGGTATACCGTCGGTATGCCGGATCATACCGGCGGTATGCCGGTTTGTGGCTGAAAAGTTGCCTTTGGCTTCTTTTCAAGCTTTGGTTATAAATAGCCTTCAACCCCTTCATTCAAGGTTGATGCTTTGAGCCTAAAAATTTCCAAACCACCAAAGCTTATCCACATACAACTCTACAAAGCTTTCATTTGCCATTCACAAATTGTGTTAGAGTTATTGAGTTGAAAAGTAAGATCTTCATCCTATTGTATAAGGAGATCAAAACCTATTGTGAAAGGTTGAAGTTGGAGAGTCTTCGTATCCAAACTCTCGGTTGAAGTTGGGGAGTCTTCGTATCCAAACTCTCGGTTGAAGTCGGAGAGCCCTTCGGATTAAAGCTCTTGTGTAAGAAGTTGGCGAGTTCTTCGGATCCAAACTCATGTGTAACTATTTGCTCAAATAGTGGATTAAAGCCGGAGAGAGTTCCGGGACTGGACTGCCTCTTAGGAGGATACCAGGATACATCGGGTGTCGGTATTGTGTTTGCTTCTTCTCTTGCACTTATATTTTTAAATTGCCAACTAGCTTGTGCTAAGTGCTTGATTAGTTAGCTTGACCCTATTCACCCCCCCTCTAGGGTTCCTACAAGCCCGACATAGCCAATCGTGCTTTTACGTGAAACCAACTTTTGTTTTTTATCGAAAATTATTCTCATATGATTTGAAAATGACATAGACTTATTGTATGGACATCTTGCGAAATATTGAGAGAGAGCGCGCTAAATATCAAATATGGAAACAACATCAGAGTTTACAGAAACAACATCGGAGTTAAAAAATTTAATCGAAAGTCCAAGGACGTAAAGCCGGGCTCTGATACCATTATGTCACGTCCCCAGTCCTGTAGGACAGATCGTCCTCGCTAAGGCGTGATGCCGTATGAGCCTAAATTTTGCTCACGTAAGGCAGATTCCGTAATGGTCGATTACAACAGCTTGCGACAGGATCGTCACACAAAAGTCCCAAGTAGAAAAATTGAATAACACCAGTAGAAATGTTGAAGCAAATCACAAGTCATTCAAATAGCTCTTTATTGATATTGAAATAAAGATTACAATGTGGCACGAGGCCAAGATTACAATCACTCAAGCTCACTTTTTACTCTGATTACAAGTCATTCTCTCTCTCCTATTTCTTAATACAAAACTTGACGAGCCAGCGAATGATTCAGATACGTGATGGCCGTGCATAATGTCCCGTATAAGTCCAGACTCCATGTGGCCGCATGCCTCAAAATGCTAAGGAACTCCATGTCTCGACACATCCAAGCGAGCTACGCACCAACAATGTCAACTTATCGACTCGTGCTTGTCCTTCGGACCATACTTTAAGACTCAATCACTTAATCGTGCCACAAACTCTGTTTGTGTGTCAACATTTAGGCCGAGCCTCGCAATTCAGCCCCACTTGACCAACTATCCTTACAGCCCTCCTAACTTAAACTCGAAATGACTTAATCCAACTTACTTATACTTGTGTATTGAGACACACCATACTTTATGTCATAGCACAGTTTCTTCATTGCAGTCAAATCTTACGTCCAAACATTCTGTTGGAAATCTCGTGCTCATTTAACTCAACTCATTGGTACCGTGCGTACAATACTCGATTCAATCTAAAGACATGCACGCAGATTGCCGCTAATATGCCAACTCATCTATATAAAAGGGTCACTAGTACCACAAACTATACTTGGACTTATAGCTTTATTATTCGGCGACCCTTTCAGCACAAGTAGCGAGCCCCGCTGAAAGTTTTCGACTAACCTGAGTGGTACTCCCAGCTCGACTATATCGTGTTTCCCCTAGGCCGAAACAGTCTGTGGCACCAGGTATTGGCCAAGAACTATAATAAAATATTTCATATACTTGAACTCTATCGTGAATCCTACCTTGGACCCTTGATGGTATCTTGGGTCCTGAATGGGGCGGTCCTCTCTTATGTCCTTGTCTAGTGCCTTGCAAGAAATTGCTTTATGTTTCCATTCATTTAATGATCGAAATCTAGCAAGATGTTGCTTTATTTATATCCATACCCATAATTGGCAATAATGATGTATGGATCCATCACACTTTTCTAGTGTGCATTTTTACCTGCCAATTTTACTAACCGGTTACCTATTTAATAAGTCGTTGGTGAAAATTTGGTTTTTCAAGAATGAGACAAGTAGGTCTTCGTGCTTGAGAAAATAGTAATATTATCGTACAAGTTGGTATTTTAGGAAGACAAAAGTAATTCATTATTATTTTTATTGATAAATGTAGTTTTTCTTCTTAAATTTGTGCAACTTTTTTTATGTATTAGTAGTTTAAGGATATGTGAATCCTATGATACATTGTGTATGAAATAATCCATAAATCCTTAAGTTATTGATATGCTACTGAATTTCTACAAAATTAAGAAAAAAACTATATCTACTACCACGAATACTATTCAGTTGATCATCTTTCTCAAATATCAATTAGTGTGCAATACTAGTATTTTTTTGTCTCGACGATCTATATGTCATATTTTCCGAAGAGAATTTTTTTGCCAACCTCATGTTAAATAGGTATCTTTTTGCTAAAAGTATTCTTGTCGAGGTTTGTTTATTATTCTGAGCCGTCCATTTAAAGGGGTTTGAAATCAAAGTTGTCCACATGTCAACTATATTTGGAAGTGTATCCATCTTTGCATCCATTTGAATAATACTTGAACAATGTGTATCCATCCTTGCAGAAGTATCTAAAAATGGATATGAATTACTACTTACGACATCGTTCGTGGATGTACAATTATCATCTTAATGACATGTATGGTGTGCGAGATGAATTCATACAGGGTAGAGCAATTTCTGTAATTCGTAAAGGCGTTCCCTCAGTACATGGACAAAACCAAACTTAAGCATCCATGTTGCAACTTGAAATTTCATCCAGAAGTGGATATGATTTTGTATTTGTACTCGAAGGATTTCATGCCAAACTACTATCATTGGACCTCACACGTAGAGATTCTTGCCTCTAGTATCGGAGCAGGAGCCTTATGTGGAGTTGTATATGGATTTCCATGACTATAGTGATTACGACGACGAGTGGGTGAACATGGTCTTCGACGTTGCGGGGACTAGTTCCAATCTTGAAAACACGATGCGGTTTAGAAGGCACCAAATGTCGATGATGTAGAGTTCATGGAATTGTTGGAGAATATAATGACTTAATGATATCCTGGTTGTGAGGTTCATTCACCTTTAGAGGTGGTTACAAGTGAGTTGAGCATTAAGTCCAATTTTCATATGTCGCAAGATTGGTACAACCGACTAATCGAGTTGATTATAGATCTTGTCAGAGGATGCCAAGTTACCTATACACTTCTACCAATAAAAGAGAATAATGAGATTGCTCTGGCTATGATACAAGAAAATTGATACATGTCACAATGGATGCATATTGTACTACAAAGATGAAAAGGATGAATAAGTTTGCAGATTTTTTGTTGATGGTCGCTACAAGGTAACTGGTACAGGAAGGACTCTTGGTACAAAAATTTGATTTAATGCATTAGTTGGCTTTGATGTCGTGGTTGCAAAGGTTGTTTATGTTGAAGGAGATTGCCGAAAATATGAGTTTGGATAGGTGTGAACAGATTGAAAGAGTGTTGGATCATCCATCAAACGGAGAAGCACGTAGGTAATTTGATTGTATCCTATTTTTTCTTCGGATCCTTGTGATTTAAGATTTGGGCTCTCCTTATATGGTTTCACCCCATTCGAACTTTCAGGCTCTTAGTATTCGTGTTGGCCTGTAATCGTTATTCCGTAAAACCTATCGTATTGGATGTACATGAAGACTCTGTATATGTTTTTAACCGTTATGATCCCGAGTCCGAACAATTTGTAAAGAAACACCCATGTTTACTTGCATACATTGATAGATGAGTTGAATCAGCAATAGAATGTAGGTGCCAACACGTATGATATTTCTAGGAAGCAAAATTTTTAGATTTGGAAGACACTTATATGGACCATTAATGACTTTTTGGCCTATGAAATGTTATCGTAATATAGCACCCATGGTCATCTCTCTTATCTGTATTGTAAGGACCGCACTAAGGCTTTTCGTTTAAAACACGGAGGAAACCATGCTTCTATAAAAATTCCTATCGGGGGATCATCTATTCCGAAGGAACTTGAATGCTTTTTGTGTCGACGTTATGGAGAAGTCCAGTCCACTACCAAAGTGGCCTGGAGATATGATATACGAAGTGGTGGAAGATTTAACAAGTGTTAACCAAGAGCCTACTTAGGGGTACAACTGTGATGGATTTAGTGGCACTTATATATGGAAAAAAGAGTATATTCTTGTACCTGCCATATTGGAGCACCAATCTGATCAGGCATAACCTTAATATCATGCATATTGAGAAAAATTACTTTGACAATATATTTATTATTATGATGGACATAAAGAAAAAGGCAAAAGACAATCCTAGGGCCAGGCTGGACTTGGAAGGTATATTGAGACGCCCTATGTTACATTGATAGAGGAAGGAATGGGAAATATAAGTAGCCTAAGTCAATTATTTCACTGGTATGGAGGATAAAAGGAGACTTTATAGGTGTATTTGGGCCAAAAATTTTCAGACGGTTACATCATGAATCTGACAACATGAATCGACCCCAAGGAGAATAAACTTACGTGTATGAAGAGCTATGAGTGTCATGTATTCATGGAAAGGTTAATTCTGATTGCATTTTGAGGACTCTTACCGTAGGTCATTTATGTTCCTTTGACAGAGCTTATAATATTCTTCAGAGATCTTTGTTCTACTAAGTTGCTCGTCGATCATCTAGAAAAGCAAAAGAAGGACATTGTCGTTGCCATCACAAGAGTAAAATGGGAGAAAAGTTAAATGGCCTTTGCCTTTACTGGATTATAACAAAAATTATAGACGAATCTTAACAACGAGGGTTTGCTAGTACAAGTATAAAATTTAGGAAAGTGCGACAATGGAGATCGAGTACTATAGTGACTTCTTTATTCTATTGACGATCGACGGGCGATGGCCTTTTCGATATGCTCTCTGTGGTGTCTTTTGCTACTGGTCTTCTGAATGTATACTCTAACGATATTTTTCTATGTCTTTTGGAGGTATCCTCCAGTGTGTTTTGTTTGGAATTCATGTACCACTATTTTATAGCCATGTTTAATGAACAATTTATGCTTAAGGCAGTGATGAGGTGGAACCATCTATAGGGTATCAACAATCTGGGTTTTAAAAGCTATTTTGATTTAACTGATTAACTACAAGGCCCGGTCATGCTGATATATGGCACTGATCGGCTATTTATTGTATGGCTCAATCAGAAAACACATATAGCCCATACGGTAATTTAGGACAATATGTCGTTTGAATGGGCCAGTTATAATGCACACACCATAAATAGCAGATTTATATCAGTTGGCTCGATCGCATTGATACGTTCCACATACCATGATTTAGAGAAAATCTTAGTTATAACATACATGCCATAAGCGTGGGATTAAACCTTTTAGCCGTTGATTGTAGGACCTGGTTGGCTCGACAAGTGGCACGAACCGTTCGCCTTCTGGAACACAATGGTGTGGAGACCCAGTCAGGTAAGAGGCCTTTTGGGAAGCTATGTCACATGATGTCTTGGTCGCAAAAGAGCTTTTGGGAATAGTGTAGAAGGAAGTCGTTTCGTGTGGAAGATCAGCGGTATGAGATGTATTGTTGGCATTATACTATCATCGACTTCTAATGAGGTGGCAAGGGTAATGTAGGCATTGTACTTGCATGGGGGATGAAGTGCCTTGGGAAACCAAGTGTTGTCATACTTTGTGTATAATGGAAGGATCGTTTGGGAAGCCACAATAAGTCTTTGGGCTGCATAATGGGTCTGATGCCCTTCAGTTGCATGATGTGATGTGGTTCAGGTTAAGTGGGCCTGAAAAGTCTTCAGTTAGGAAGCACTTGAAACGCTGCCAGGTTGTCAGAATTTTTCATAAAATTTGTTGCGTCTCAAGAAGAGATCATTTGGGATTAATGAAGAGCATCAAGGTGTTGCCTGCGTGATTTCATTATCTCAAGCCATATTTTTTGCTTATAAATAGGACTTTGGTTGAAGGAAGAGAACCTTTATCTATTTTTCATCCTCCATTTTTTGCTCAGAAACCTTAGGTTTCATGGCCTCCAAAGATTCCTCTTCCACTGTCGCTGCAACCATGAAGGTCAGAAATGGCAAGGGCATAGCCACCGAGGCTAAGGGCGGTGCCGAAGTTCTATCCCGACGTTTAATGAAAAATTAAAGGTAAGGATTTTATGTACTTCGTAGAGTTTTTTTTAAAACCAGCGAAGGTGTATTCCATGATCCGTCTTTTGGTATACATTGCTCCTTCTCTAAGCTTCATCAGGTGAACATCTTGTGAACCATGCCCAATTGTCACCCGATGTAAAGCTTCGGTGACTTGTTTACTTCCATCCAAATTCAAGTGAATGAGGGTCAGCCTGAAGCTCGTAAGAGAATTATTACTTGCCAAGGTCCGTCGTAGGTCTAATTAAAAACTTGTTAGCAGTTAGATCACAGAAATAATATCAATAATCACAAAGTAATAACTGTAAAGAAAAGAGTTCAGAAGGCAAATGCAAATACTGAGATTTATACTGGTTTTCCTTTTGTGAGGACTAGTCTAGTCGGAAGAACTCTAGCTTCCCATTGAATCCACTATTAGAAAATCCCGCAAGTTTTTATGCGAAGTCCTTGCAACTTCTTCAGACGCGAGCTTTGATACAAAGAACTCGACCAACTTCAGTTTTGAAGAGTCTTTCTTCAATCAAGCCTCTGATTACAATTTCTCTGAAATCTTCTAGACCGTACCGTACCGAAAAATTGACTAGAGAATTGTAACTAGCTTGGGATTTGAAAATAAAAGCTTTTTAGAAAACTCTTTGGAAGAAATGTAAGCTTTAGAAGAGAAGAGATGAAAGTGAATTAGTGATTTGAAATGAACAGAATTCCTCGCTATTTATAGTTTTTCCAAAGGAAGAACTCTGTCAGAATTCGGGCAGAATTCGGACAGAATGAATTCGGACATAATTCTATGTAACTAACCGCAACTGAAGGGAGACCAAGTTCAAAAATAAACGTTCATATAACGTTCGCCTTGGCTGAACTCTGGCCGAGTTCTGTCAGGGTTGATCAGGTTTATTTTAAAAATTATTTTTAGGCTTTTTGAAATCCTTCAGAAGCTTTTGTAAATAAGAGATGTTTTTCAAAACATGGGTCAATTTTGAAAACAATTTTGGATAACAATTTTAAAAACGATTTTGGATAGCCTATTTGCCCATACGACTCGGTGTACAATGTGTTCCTAGACTCAATAAAAATAAAAATTATATTGCATAAGGAAATATAGTCTCGAGTGGCAAACACAGCTTCAGTAGATATCCAATCTTGATCAGTGTCCAAATGTCTTGATCAGTTGTTCCATATATCGAGACAGAGTTTGATCAATCTATTAAAATCATGTTTGACCATGACCAACGGGCCAACAATCTCTCCTATTTTGATAATTTACAAACCTTGACCGATACAACATCTTTAATCTTTATCAAATCAAAATTGCACCGATATAATGTACGTACCAAAAAAATTGTTCCTGTAGATTGTTTATAACCTGTATTCATGAAGATGTTAGATCTTATTTCTCTCCCGTTTTCACTTAGCAAAAATAATTGCAAAAGAGAAAGCTCTCCCGTAATATATGCATAAGTAACAATCAGTGAAGAAACACAAAAATATGGATATATACAAAAAATAATTTATCACAGGAATGGTATAAATGTCACAGACAGGTAATAAGAAGAGAATATTTTACAGGCAGTATAAATGGAAGCATAAATAAAAGATAATGCTGTGAGAAATGCTGAAGAAAGAATATAACATGTTCATCAAACAAAAAAGTCACAAATCATAACCAAATAAGAGTACTGATACTAGCTAGGAATGTCGGAGCATTTCCAAGTAAACAAAGACAAAATCATCAGTCTCAAAAGTATAGAAAATCAAATATCATCCTCATCGTCATCGTCATCATCTACAGTGCCAGCATGTCCAGCATGTCCGGATGGACCAGCTCTAGAAGTGCCAACTCCATAGGTGTGTGGAGTAGCACCAAAAGTACGATACCAATCGTAAGCATTCCCTGGATGGAACAGGGAGTGGACTGCCTCATCATCAATGTGGTAACCAGATACAGAAAGGTCTCTAGGAAGAGAGCTAGCAGAATGACCCGTCAAAGCAAATATAAGATCGGCAAAAGAGTTGGCAGTAGCCTGGAACTAAGTCACGTCACAGAACTCATGTTCCCTGGAAGTGTCAACAAAGAAAGTCTATAGATCCGAGAGGTGCTGATGAATACCCGCAAAAGTCATAGGATAAGATTGAGGAGGAACAGGTGCACTCGGAGCAGGTTCAGGAGGTGGAGCAGTGGCAATGCTACGACGAGAAAGCTTGAAAAACTTGGGCTCAGGATCCAGAGCGCAAGTGGATAAGTCTATATCAAAACGCTGAAAGATGCATGGGATAAGCATCACATAAGAGAGGTTACGGTCTCTTCCGCGACATCTACCCATCATCTAGATGATAGTCTTAGGGGAAAAAAAAAAGAATCCCCTTAAGAATGTGATATAGGACAGAAAGTTCTAGTGTAGTGACATCATCTTTTAAAGTAGATTTTGGAAGAATAGTAGAATAGAAGATGCGATATAACTCGTAGTTAAACAAGTTCAAGTTATTGGCCTTGAACTTTTCAGGACGAGCACGTGCGGGCGCATAAAGCTTATTCTTGAAACAAACAAGAGTCGTGCGCTCGGGAAAATCAAAGTCGGTGATTTCATCGAACGGGGCACCTTCGTTTGGAATACCAAGGATTTTCGCTAGCAACACATCATCGAACTCGATATCGATCCCGCCAATACGAGTTCTTATGGTAAAAGGGTCTAACACAAAGTTACAATAGAACAGTCTAAGGGCATTAGTAGCTATAGGGAATTATAGAGTTGCAAGATGGTGTAACCCTAATGCCTCGAAGAAGGGACGGTGATCAGAAAATACAGTCCATTTAATCGAAAAGCTGGTACATATGGTACGTATAGCAAAGTCGACATACCAAAATAATGATTGGTCATGAGTTTTGAAGTAAAACTCATCCGATATGCCGTCATCCGATTAGATCGGAGAAAAGAGGGAATCCGTGTTTGGATCAGAAGATAATGCCTCATTACTGGAATGGGTTTTCTTTCTCTTGAAAGGATTGAATCCCTTAGGCATTCTTTCCCAAAACTAAAAAATCCTAAAAATTTGAAAATGGAGGAGAGAAGGAGTTATACCTTCCGAGAATCAAATATGTTGTAGAGGACGCGATTCTTCGCATGAATCCAATTTTTGGATAGAAATCTCCACGTAGATTGGAAGAAATAAAGTGAAGAAAAGCTAGGGTTTGGGGGTTCTTCGGCTGCTGTTGCTGTGATGATGCATTGGTTTGGAGGTGATGAAGACGAGAAGGCCTCGGGTTCTTACTTAAAAAAACGTACAACACCAATAGAACTCTGGCCGAATTCGGACCGAACTCGGGCCGAATTCGCCTAGGGTTCTCCTGGGTTTTAAAAAAAATTGTAGGCCATATCCTTTTTATCAACTCATTTCAAATATTTAATTCAAAGTTTAGTAATTTTAAACTTCAAATAATATAATTAATACTATTTTATAAATTAATTTTCTTTACTCAGCATCTGTTTCAGATTAGCTATAGGAGTACTATCCCAGCTAATGGAAGTTCACCGAAGAACAATTAAGTACTTCTTCGCTTCGACCGTAGTCGTGTTGACAGACAGACTCTTTGTAGGCTTATCTCGAAAATAGTTATTGAGTATTGAATAAATTAATTAATAAAAAAAATTAATTAATATTATTGACATCAAAAATTCTTAATTCTCGACGTAAATAATTGAAACGATCTTCCGCTATAGGTTTTATGAATATGTCAGCCAATTTATTCTATATATCTATGTATACAAGGTCTATATCTCCATTTTGTTGATGATCTCTAAGAAAATGATGTCGAATCTCGATATGCTTAGTACGAGAGTGACATACTGGATTCTTAGTGAAATTAATAGAACTAGTGTTATCACAGAAAATGGGTATGTGTGTGTAATGCAATCCAAAGTCTTCTAAAGTTTGCTTCATCCACAAAATTTTTGCACAAAAACGTCCTGCGGCGATATACTCAGCCTCAGCTGTTGATAATGCGACAGAATTTTGCTTTTTAATATACCAAGGGACTAGGGCTTTTCCTAGGAAATGACATGTGTTGCTGGTACTTTTTCTATCGACTTTGCATCCGACAAAATTCGCATCAGAATAACCGGTTAGGTCAAATGACGTGGTTTTAAGATACCATAAGCCGACAGAAGAAGTGCCTTTAAGGTATCAAAAGATACGCTTAACTGCGCACATATGTGATTCCTTAGGATTGGCTTGAAAATGTGTATACTAGAAAACATTAAACATAATGTCTGGTAGACTAGCAGTTAAGTACAGTAAGCTACCGATCATACCTCGATACTTACGTATGTCGACGGGTTTGCCTTGTTCATCAATATCAAGCTTGATCGAAGTCGCCATTGGAGTGCTAAGTGGTTTGACTGCTTCCAGGTCAAACTTCTTTAATAGATCTTTTGTGTACTTTGCTTGATTTCTGAACGTCCCATTGTCAGTTTGTTTGATTTCCAGTCCGAGAAAGAATTTCAACTCGCACATCATGCTCATCTCGAACTCATTCTGCATACACTTTGAAATTCTTGACAAAGAGATTCATCAGTGGATCCAAAAATAATATCATCTACATAAATTTCAATCAAAAAAAGATTACTATTCAAAAATTTTATAACAGTGTAGTGTCAACCTTTTCTTTTAAAAATTGTTGTCAAATAGAAAATAGCTTAGACGATCGTACCAAGCACGAGGGGCTTATTTCAAACTGTATAAGGCTTTCTTCAACTTGAAAACATAATCAGGATTTTTGAAATCAGTAAAACTTGGAGGTTGAGCTACATAAACTTTTTCTTTTATAAAACTATTCAAAAATGTGCTTTTAACATCCATTTGAATAACTTGAAATTTTGAAAACATGCAAATGCACATAACATGCGAATGGATTCTAATCTCGCAACTCTGGCATAAGCCTCATCATAGTCGATACCTTCTTCTTGATTATATCCTTGAGCTACGAGTCGAGCCTTATTATGAGTCACTAAACCATTCTCATTCAGTTTATTTCGGAATACCCAACGGGTGCCAATGACCGGATGATCAATGGGCTTGGGAATAAGTTCCCAAACTTTATTCCGTTCGAATTGGTTTAATTCCTCTTGTATAGCATCTAACCAAAAATTATCACTACATGCTTCTTCAATATTTTTGGGTTTAACCTGTTAAATAAAAGAAACACAAGAAGCTATATCTTTATTAGAGGAATGAGTACTTACACCCTTGGTAATCTCACCAATTACCAAGTCCTTTGGATGATCTGCCAAGAATCTCATCTCTTTTGGCATATCCTCAGGATTGCTGGTTTCGAATTCTTTGCTTGAAGACTCAGCTGGTGCTTGGTATGAAGGTTCTGCATCTATGTGTGAAGGTTTTACAGTAGCTGTACTTGGTGTAATCACGTCTTCATTATCGTCATCGTCTAAATGTTGATTAAGTTTATCAAACTTGACATTAATTGATTCTTTGATGATAATGGTTCTCTTATTGAAGACTCTGTACCCTTTGCTTTTTGTCGCATAACCTAAAAAGATACCTTCATCGTAATTTTCATCAAATTTACTCAGGTTGTCTTTAGTATTAAAAATAAAATATTTACAACCAAATATCTTGAAATATGAAACAGTGGGTGTTCTATCAAACCATAACTCATAGGTAGTCTTCTTCGACATAGGTCAAATTAGAACCCTATTGAGAATATAGCATGCTTTATTGGCAGCTTCAACCCAAAAGTATCTAGGTAGATTAAACTGGTTCAATATTACCGTAGCCATTACAGATAGAGTCCTATTCTTACGTTCCATAACTCCATTTTGTTGTGGAGTCCTAGGACAGAAATACTCACGCAAATAACCGTGTGTGTCACAGAATTGTTTGAACTCTGCATTCTTAAATTTGTCGCCATGATCACTACGAATGCGAGTAATCATGAAACCTTTTTTATTCTGTACATTCTTACAAAAGGTGATGAATTTTGACAAAGCATCGTTCTTGCGTGCAAGAAAATATACCCATGTGTATCTAGAGAATCATCTACGATGACAAATGCATATAACTTACCACCTAGACTAACAATTCTACTTGGTCCAAATAAGTCCATATACAACAATTGTAGAGGTCTAGTGGTACTTACAGTGTTCTTGGATTTAAAGACAGATCGGGTAGCTTTGTTCTTTTCACATTCGCTACATACCGTATCTTTCATGAAAGATAAGTCCGGTAAGCCGCGTACCAACTTCTTTGTGGATAGTTTTGAACTTGTGTCCATATGTGCATGACCGAGTCTTATATGTCATAGTTGACTCTCAATGCTCTTGGCCATCAAGCATCTACCTGCTTTTTAGCATCTTCTAACAGATAGAAAATATATATTGTCTTCCCAAATACCTTCAAAGATAGTACTACCAGTTGAGCTATCAACTATAGTACATTTGTCTTTGACGAAGTTAATGCCACAACCGTGATCAGCTAAATGGCATATGCTGAGCAGATTATGTTTTAACTCGGTAACTAGACAGACATCTTTAATCACAGGATAGGGAGCCTTACCAATGTCACCGATACCGATTATGTACCCTCTTAAATTATTACCAAAGGAGACATATCCTTCTTTATTCTTATTCGACAGTGTTGCAAATAATGATGCATCACTGGTCATATGCCGTGAGCAACCGCTGTCGAGGTTCCATTTGCTTCTAGCATATGAAAGGCGTTCCACCTACAAAACAGTTTACAGATAAAACTTTTTGTACCCATTTCTTGTAGGGTCCTGACATATTAGTATTTGGTATCTATGCATAAACATTTAAATCTACTAACTTTTTGATTCTACATACAGAGGATATATGACCAATGAGGCCACAATAATGACATTTCGTATGTTGAGTGTTGAAAGTTGTATGGGGTGCATGACTGGTATGTTTTGGTTTTCTAGAATAGAAAAATGCATGCCTATTAGTCTTCTTGGGCATAGGTTTGGTATGGTTTGGTGTGACAGTTTGGTTTGGGTGTGTTCCGATGATTCGGTAATTGACACGTGTTAGAATAGGAAGCAGCAACTTCAGGCCGTTTTCCTAAACTTATTTTCAACTTTTTGGAGGTGTCATATAATCTAGTATAGTCAGATGTAAGTGTTTCCATTCTGACTTGTGCGCACTGGAGATTCTTTCTCTCATTAAATAGGTCTTCTTTTAGCTGGACGATAATTTGCTTTTTTTTCTTCGAATAACTTGGTAGTCTCGTGTACAACAGCTTAATAGAAGAAAGCTCACCAGACTCAATAGAAGAATTATTATTTCTAACATCAGCCAGTTGGTCGGTAAGTCTTTCTATCTCGCCTTTGTACTCTTTGACTACCTTCTTAGAGGTTTCATATTTACTACGTAGTTTACTGTAGTCATTTAACAGGTCACTGAAAGCCTCTCCTAATTGCTCAAAGGTGATGTCATCATAAGGATCAAATAGAGGATTAGTGATTACTTGATCACAAGCCATCAAGCATACATTTGCAGCGTCATCTGATTGTTCGTCTTCTGAGTCGCTGGCTTCGCTCTCTTGCGATATGCTTGTATTGGCATACTTTCTTGATGTAGATCTCTTTGGGTAGCCTTTGTTATATTTGCTGCTTTTTCTGGTTGATGATGATGCTGTTGGACAATCTTTCTTCATATGTCCTTTCTTCTTACACCCGTTACAAATAGGTTGTTCCTCGTTGTTGTTGTTGCTGTCTTTTGTTCTTCTGTTGAATCTTATGAACTTTTTGAATTTTCTTACCAGAAGAGCTTGATCATCAGAGTCAGAGTCGCTATCGTCAGAATCATCTTCGATAGTTCTTCTATGTTGAACCTTCAAAGCGATCCACTTCTCTGACTTATCCTTTGGTGTAGCATCTTCAAAGTATTGAAGTTCCAACTCGTGAGTGAGTAGCTTACCTATGAGTATTTCCAGAGACATTGTTGAGAGGTCGTTTCCTTCAATGATTAATGTAGCCTTTGGAATATAGTTCTTTGTGAGAGCTCATAGAAGTTTACGAATCTTCTCATGGTTACTGTATTCCTTGCCTAATAAAGACAGAGGATTTATAATATCCAGGAATCTCGTAAACATCTGAGTGACGGATTCACTTGGCTTCATCTTGAACGCCTCATACTCTTGAGTAAGTCTGCTGATCTTTGACTCCTTGACTTGTGTTGTTCCTTCGTAGGTTACTTCGAGAAGTTTCCACACTTTATTTGATGTTGTGCAAGTCGACACCCTGTTAAATTCAGTTCGGTCTAAAGTACAAAACAAAGCGTTAATAGCACGTGCGTCAAGACTGGCCTTTTTCTTTTGATCCTCAATATATTTATCACAGGTTTTTTCAACTAAAACTCCCTCAATAGTAATACAAGAAGGCTTTTTGTAGCCATCAATAACTATAGACAATAAGTCAAAATAAAGAGATTTTAAGAAAAACATAATCCGTATTTTCCAATAAGTGTAGTTTGTGCCGTCAAAAAGTGGAGGTCTATTTGTGGTTTGGCCTTCACTTGTGAATTTCATAGTTGCCATGTGTAATGCTGTGATCTATATAACAATTAAAAATAACTGAATATAACTGCAATTTTACCTTACTTTACCTCTATAACCCGCTCTGATACCAATTTTAGGAACGAAGTCGTAAAGCAGAATACTCTAGGGGGTGTGAATAGAGTAGGCAGCAAAATATTGCTAAATAAAAACTTGTTAGTAGTTAGATCACAGAAAAATATCAATAATCAAAAAGTAATAACTGTAAAGAAAAGAGTTCAGAAGGCAAACGAAACACAGAGATTTATACTGATTTTCCTCTTGTGTCGACTAGTCCCAGTCGGAAGAACTCTAGCTTCGAGTTGAATCCACTATTGGAAAATCTCGCAAGTTTTTATACGAAGTCCTTGTAACTTCTACAGACGCGAGCTTTGATACGAATAACTCGACCAACTTCAGTTTGAAGAGTCTTTCTTCAATCAAGCCTCTGCTTATAATTTTTCTGAAATCTTCAAGACCGTACCGTACTGACAAGTTGACTAGAGAATTGTAATTAGCTTAGGATTTGAAAATGAAAGTTTTAGAAAACTCTTTTGAAGAAACGTAAGCTTTAGAAGAGAAGAGATGAAAGTAAATAAGTGATTTGAAATGATCATAATTTCTTTCTATTTATAGTTTTTTCAAAGGCAGAACTCTGGCAGAATTCGGACAGAATTCTATGTAACGAACCGCAACTGAAGGGAGACCAAGTTCAAAAACCAACATTCATATAACGTTCACCTTGGCCGAACTCTGGCCGTGTTCTGTCAGGGATGGTCAGGTTTATTTTAAAAATTATTTTTGGGCTTTTTGAAATCCTTCAGAAACTTTTGTAAATAAGAGATATTTTTCAAAACATAGGTAATTTTGAAAACGATTTTGGATAGCAATTTTGAAAACAATTTTGGATAGCCTATTTGCCAGTACGTCTCAATATACAATGTATTCCTAGACTCAATAAAAAATAAAAATTATATTGCATAAAAAATACAGTCTCGAGTGGCAAACACAGCTTCAGTAGATATCCAATCTTGATCAGTTGTTTCGTATATCGAGACAGAGTTTGATCAATTTATTAAAATCAGATTTGACCATGATCAATGGGCCAACACTGTAGACACCTTAAACCGGTTGGCTATTGTAATGCCCAAATCCCAAATACGTAGAACTAGGTAACGTACATATCAGTTGTATAATAAATATGCATAAGCTTTATATGTAGTGTATAAATAGTCAGAGTTCACTAAATCTCATCCACAAAAAAGTAATAAAGATATTATTAAATTAAATATAAAAAGTCACAGTACAAGTTGCTGTGGGGAGTCAAATCCACCACCAAGGATTAAACTAGAAAAAAATAACGAATCAAAGAATTTATCAATCGCAATAGAAGATGATCCAAAGGCCAGACCTCTTCGATGGATAGAGAAAAGATCATGATCTTGGCTAGGATGCCTGTAGAAAATCTTGAACATCTACACCTGGAGAGATCACCAAGTCCTAAGAAGAACGTTAGAAGATACAAAAAAATATGCCGTATAAACTGAATATAAAATATATCGCATAGTCATAGGTAATATAAATGTTCCTTATCATAACATGACCTAGTACTCCATCATCGAAATAGTGGACCACATCTACAACCAAACAAGGACAAGGCGTGGTATAGTATTTTACGATAAGAGACTGTCCATGCCATGATTGGAATAACGTATGACAAGACATCAACAACGGTTACCTAACCATTCTACGATGAATATGCAGTTAAGAACAAGCCTTTAATGCATGGGCACTCTAGCTATATGTGATTGCCATAGTCCTATTTCTGGACACAAGGGGCCTATGTGCATAAGACTCTGTGAACGTCAGAGGCAATCAGTAACAATAGGAGTAATCTCACACGCGTCTCCGACGGAGCTCATGGGTTACAAAAAGGGTAGTGCATACTTGTCCCATATTTAGGGAATGTCCTTCCAATCTATGAACCTCAATGTCGTGTCCACAATAGTGTACCTCTACTAATTTCCAATTCTTATAACATGCATCTATTTAGCAGTTAATATAACACATGTGCATGGGTGATCAGCCAACACGCAAGTTTCTTTTATACACTCACAACACAAAACACAACTCGTGCCACACCTGTGTCAAGGTTAATGGAATTCCTTCTATACAATAGGTAGTTCCTTAACTCTAGATCCATATGCACGCTATAAAGATAAGTAAAAAATATGACTAACACTCTTATACCATATAACTTTGATGCATAATAAAACAAATCGTAAACAGATAACATGGATGGAACTAGATAAAATAAAAGTAAACAAATAGTAAATATGGCAATATATGCAATAATATGGCAAGGTATCTTTCTTGGTGGAGGTATGATGATCTAACATTTCGAAATGTCCAATAGCCATCATCGATGTGTAGGGTCCAAATTCGCGATGAAATAGGAACGCACGATTTAGTCACGAGCAACAATGATAATCGAAAAGAATTTGAGTAATTTGATACTTATACTATTTTTAGAAAATATTATAGTATTTGAATACTAAATTTTATTAGTAAAAATAAGTTTTTAGATAAATTCTAAAAATTTGTTCAGGATAAAATTCTAAGTTTATCAAAATAAAAATTTTAAGATGAAAATTATATTTTTTCTAGCCAAAAATATTTTTAGAAAAATATATTCAATTATGAAAATTATTTATGGATAAGAATCAATTTTGAAATTGTAGGGCCAAGCCCCAATATAATATTTTGTCACCAATATAAATTTATAAAATAATTTATATTATATATATTATATTTTTTTTTTTTATAACACTATTTATATATATAATATATATATATATATAATTATATATATATATATATATACTTAAACACATAAATGATAATACAATTATAACACTAACATTAACATATATTACGTTCTCTTTAAAATAAAACTAAGATATTGATAATAATAATAATTACAGAAATAATAATAGATACTAACAATGAATACTATAGCATAAATGCTACTGTTCTCATCAAATTAAATAAGTAACTTAATAAAATAAAAATAACAATAAAAAGAAACTATAGATAAGTAGAGAGAAATGAACAGAGAGAGGGAGAGAGATAAAGGGAGAGACAAAGATCAGAGAGGGACGAGTCAGCCAGAGAGTTCGAGAGGGAGAAAAAGAGAGTCTCACCGGAGATATGGCATGGCAGTCACGGAGGGGAGTGGAATGGTGCTGTCGCAGGTGGCAGCTAGCATTGGCTCGTCGGGGTGCAGGCTGGTTCTGGCTAGCTGGAGAAGATCTGCGTCGAAGCAGATCGATGATGGCGAGGCTCCGGAGGGGTACGACAGATACGGAGGATCAGATCCAGTAGCGGTGACGTATGATGTCGTTACAGCTATGCTCGAGGGAGGCACAAATCTAGATCGAAAGTGATGAAGGAGTTGGATAGGAGGTGATGGTCGACAGAGGCGGCGGAGGTGATAACAGTGGTGGATGGTGGTGTTCCTTTGGTAGCGGCGGCTGAGATGGCCGCGGTAGTGTTGTAGTGGGGGTGTTGTGGTGACGGTCATGTGGGGAATTGTCGAGGGTGGTGGCGCTGGTAGAGGTTGGCGAGGACAGTGATGATGATAACAAGTTGGGGCTGCCACCGTGGAGAAGGATGGTCGGGCTGATCCGTAGCCGTGACGGTGTAGTGGTTGTGCAAGCGAGAAGAAGGGAATAGAGAGGATAGGCTGGCAATGGTGGTCGAGTTGGCCGGACATAGGTGTCCATGGCGTTGGTTTGTCGATGGATCATTGGAGAGGAGAGGTCGGTCAGTGGTCGAGGTCGTAAGTTAGGGTTCTCATTTGGAAAATGTGTTAGGGTGTGTCCTACGTAACACCGGACACTGAAAAAAATTTGTGGATGAGAATCGTGTTCGATATATCGGACACGACAGAATGACGGTAAATGTGATGATAAAACTAGTGGAAAGATGCCTGGGGTTGGACCTGAGGCCAACATATGCTGACACGGAGCAAGTGGACATGGACACATGGCACGATTAGTGTTGGCGCTTTGTAAGGTTCTTGTGGATGATTTGGAGTTTAGGAAAAACAAAGGGATGTCTCCCCTTATATTGGTACAGAAGCTCCCAGTTGGATAAGGAGTAGGAATTTAAAAACCCCTTTGGATAATCTCATGGTTTATTTAAATCCATTTAAAACTATTTTAATAAATCTAATCCCAATTTAAATCACCATAAATATTTAAACGTTCATAAATTAATTAAAAACTTTTTTAAAATTAAATAACAATAAATTTTCTTAAATCTAATTTACGATATACATGAATTTCTTATCATGTATATATTTCCCATGCAAAATAGTATATCTATATTTACATAAAACTTTATTTTAATTTAGTACCTATACCTGTATAACAAGTAAAATAACATATATATATATATATATATATATATATATATATATATATATAATATTATATATATATATATATATATAAATATTAATAAATTAAAGTTTAACTAACTTTGGCGTGATACATTTTACATACTCAAACAAAATAAGAAAAATGTATTTACCTTATCTGTCTATTGAAAGAAAATATCTATTTTCTATATTAATAAAACCTATAATAAAAATTTTATACACAAATAAATAAATACCTTGTATATACTTATTTGTACTCAATGTACAAATACGATAAAAAATAAAAATATTTAGTGAAATTTTTGGCACTTTATAGCTGTGGAGGGTTCATACCCAACCGGGAAACTTCTTGTAGAACCCTAGAGGGGGTGTATATAGGGTAATAAGGATTACCGACTCAAATATTCAAAGTAAATAGTAATTCAAAAGGAGATAACGTTTCACACACTCGATGTATCCTGGTATCCTCCCTTAGGGCACTCCAGTCCTGAAACACTCTCTGGCTTTAATCCACTATTGAGTAAATAGTATAACACAAGCATTGATCCGAAGACTCGTCAACTGCTTACACACGAGTTTTTAGCCGAAGGCTCGTCAACTTCAACCACACGAGTTTTAATCCGAAGACTCGTAAACTTCTTACAAGAGAAAGGTTTCGATCTTCTTGAACACTTAGAAGATTTAAGTTACAACTCTTTGAATACTCTAACACTTGTGGATGGCAAAATAAAAATCTTTAAAGAGTTAAGGAGGAGCTCTTTGGTAGATGAAAAAATTAAAGGCTCAAGTGATAAGCATTTATGAAGAGGGGGGACTATTTATACAAATCCAAGAGCATAAAATATTTTCTACAACAGTTCTGATGGTCCATCGATTCTCCGTGTACGTTTAACGAATTATCCTACCCCAATAACGGATAGAAAAATAGCCGTCGGATGCATTAAACCTCTGACATCTGGCCGTTGGATTTTAATTGAAAAAATAGTCAGCTAAGCAATACGGATTATTAGAAGGTGGTCTGTGAATGTCTGCCGGATCATCCGAATGAGACCATAAATACTTGTTTTTTCAATTTGGAACGTCCGATGGTGATCCACGGATGTCCGTCGGATGATCCAAACGAGACCACAAATACTTGTGGTTTCAATTTGAATTGCACGGTGTGATCCGTAGATATTCGACTAATGATCTGAATTAGACCATAAATAGTTGATATCTCAATTCGAATTGTCCGTAAGTGATCCACGGAACTCTAGTGGATTGTCCGATGCGACTCCAATATATAAAGAAGCAGTGGAAGACCAAAACCACAGCACGGCAAAGCCCCACAATGCTCAATGAGTGGGGCAGAGCACGACCGGCTGCTCATCGGATGAGCGACGACCAATCCTAACCCCGTAGTCAGGACCTCCAAGGCGTCGCCTAGGTTCGAACTCCTCATGAGAAGTATTCCAGCACGTTCCAAGGCTCATCAACAGTTCCTCTACGGAGGCATAGCCCCTTTGAACGAAGGAATCCTCAACCGACAGCCGACTTATGCATGGCCAACCGCCGCTCAAAGCTAAGTCTGGATACAGCATGGTGGTGAAGGGTGCCAGAAAGAAGACATGACTCTTCAAAAGAAACTCCCCCTTTATGTACGGCGGGAGTGATCCAAACACAGGACGCATGGCCGACGGTCAAAATTCCCACATTAATGGGATGAACCTAGGACTCAGCACGATGAACCTCATTAATCATAGTTCATTCGACAAAGTCCTAGACTATCCTAGGACCCCTTGAAATTCCCCAAATAACGGTGACATTTAAGAGGGAGTCGTTCATTAAGGAGCAGTCATTCATTACTCTTTAAATGAATACCTCAAAGCCAATGCCTTCAAATCCAGAGGCGCAGCTACATTCCTACACCAACCTTAGGCACAGCCTGGTAATGTTTTTACACCACCTCAACTCCAACGATGCAGCACTCTGCTCTGACTCGGCCCATTCAATGGCCCTTTTTCTTAGCAAAGAAATGTGAGAAACCGTTTGCCTCTAGCACAAGACCGGCTGCTACTCTAAAGCACAGTAAAATGGTCTATCTGAAGGCGCAGCCTACACGTTGCCCTAAAGCACAGTAACTTTACCCGAAACACAACCTACTCGTTGCCCTAATAGCACAGAGGCCCCGTTGTCTTCGAAACATAGTCCACTTGTCGCCCTAAAGCACAGAGATTTCGTCATCTCCAAAAGCAGAGTCTACTCATCGCCCAGAAGCATAGCCAGCCTTGCCTAAAGTACGGCATGGTCCCTCCCAATCGGTTTGCTTTATCCGTCTCTCTCAAAGATAGGATTGGGATTGATCAAGTTGATAAATGCAGATTGATTTAAATCTCGGACAAAGATTACAAAGAATCTAAATCTGAGATAAAATCCTAAGATTTGCTCGGATACAACCGAACAAGCCAATCGGCTCGTGCCACGCGTCACCTTCTTCGGTTATTTTGATAACCACCAAAGATCTCATTTGATAGGAATCTTAGAACCCGACACATTAGCGCCACAGAAGCCCACTACCAAAATACCGGCAAATAGCGACTGAATTATTAGCGATGGACAACTCAGTCGCATATTAGCGACTGATAGGTAACGACGTAGTTTATTAAATATCATAACGTTAACGACTTACTAGCGATATGTTAGCGACGGATAATGTCTAACGACGGACTAGCGACGGTTGAATCCCCCGCTACGTTTCAATAAAAATCGAAAGAGAGGGTTTTATTTTCATTCTGAAAAAAATTTCTCCATCTCTTCCCCGATCACCCGATCACCCGACCCCTCCGGCGACCCCCCTTCCGTAGACCCCCCCTCCGTAGACCCCCCTCCGGCGACCCCCCTTCAGGCACTCTTTTTTCCTTCTCTCCCTCTCATTTATCCCCTAATTTTTGGATTTTTGTTTATTAGAGTTTCGATTATGGGCGAGGGGTTTCGACTAGGTACTTGAAGACGTAGCACGTGTTCTCTACTTGTATTGTTGCTACGTCTTCAAATGGTAGTGTGCTAACTTGTGTTATTGGATTGAATTGATACTAAATAATTGATTTGTGAGAGAGGTCAACAATCCGTTATTTACCCCCTCGCCCATTTACCAAATCCTATATACCAAGTGTTCGACAAAATGTCTCTTAGGACTTTTGCTTTATATTCAAATGTAATTAGGTTTTATTATTGTATATATACTGTGGATTGTGTTTACTGTTCTATGTAAATTGGTGGTGATTTGATGGATTAAAATTGCTTAAGGGAGGCTCGAGCCTGTGGATACTTCTCTGTCTGGTATGCCCTGCTGTGCAAAGCCATTTCTTGGGTTTGTAACATGTCATTTCACATCCTAATAATCCTAATAGCCTAGCCTAACATCTTTGCGTTGCCTCTTGGCTCATGGCTGTGGGATATAGAAGCATGAAAAATATGGGGTTCATGGGGATTACAAATTATCGCATAGGTACATTGGGCCAAACAGATCCGCATTAAGGAAAGTTGTATGACTTATTCAATGACATATGCGGCCCATCGACAACCAGCTGCAAAAGGAAGATATGCGGCCAAGATGAGCAGTTCGTCTGATAAAGCTGACAAGTCCTGACAAAAATGACAGTTCTGACACTTCGACAAATAGATAAGACGTGAGAGGACACCCAAAATCAAGGTTCGTATGCCTTCATGCGGCCAGAAGGAGCGTCACCTAAGCCGCATGAACCTTGCGGTTCAGACATATACGCCCTCCAAAGTCGCCAAACTTTATGCGGCCAAAAGTAACTGTGATCCAAGCCGCATGAGCCTTATGCGGCCGAAATACAGAATCTATGCGGCTTAAATCCTCAAGCTATGTCTGGGCTAAGAAAGTCTGTGACTTAAGCTGTATGAGTCTCATGCGGTCCCACATGGTCGAAAACTGAAAGATCTATGCGGCTAAAAAAATGGCCCCTGTGATATGACACGTGACAATCTGACCAAGTCCTACACTGTCCAGATTTGCTGCAACAAAATCCCAACAAATCGACAGATGGCAGCCAAGAAGAGGGTCTTCACGTGCCAATCAGCCACGTGGCCGCAGGCCGTCTATGCGGCTCAACATACAACCTATTATAAATAGCAGAGTGCCAAACGCCTGTAAAAGCTGGCAACCTTCAAGAAGGCAATTTTTCAAGATCCAGAGAATGCGTCAGATAGTCCACGGACTAAGCTGAGTTGATAGAACTTTCTCGAGCCTCCACCGTCACCCCCCCGAATCAAAACTAAACAATTGTACTTAGATTGTTTCCTAGGATTTCTTTCTAGGATTTTCTTTGTACAAGAAAGTTTGTAATCAATTTTAGTGTTCTATAATACCTGCCTTTGATTTTTTATGGCAAACATAATGGAGACTCTGCTGGGGACGTCCTGCTCTCTGATGAGAAGCTGGTGACGCAATCTGAAGCATCCAAGATCGGCTCTATGCAGCAAATGCTTGTGGTTCGTTTCGACCAACAAGCCTTCGAAGAAATGCTCTCTGAAGGGAGCGCCAGCCTGTCTCATAAGACAGCCAACCCAAAGAGGACTCGCAAGACGTCGGTGCGCAAAACTGTTGCCCCCGACCAAGTTTTCGCTGAAGCTCCTTCTACAGCCCAAGACGGTGACCAGAACTCTACTGCGGCTTTATTTATGACCGCAGAGGACCACACTGTCCCCAAATCCAGCAGACGAAAATACTACGATGCTGAGTTTTTGGGGGCACAAGGGAAATCCATATGGACACAAAAGAAGCCGCAAAGAGGAGATCGACAGTCTTTCCATGCGACAGCTGATATTGGTCACAGACAGACAACTCATGCGGTAGGCAACTCTGGCCGCAGGAAGATGGTCCATGCGGCAGCCAGCTCTGGCCACAGGAAGGTAGCCCATGTGACAGCTAATCCTGGCCTCAGACAGGATGTCTCATGCGGCTCTGTCAGAAGCTCTTTATTCGACCGCCTTTCATGCGGGCCCGACGCCATACGGCCCACTGAGGATGTGGATTTATCAATCTCGACTCTTTTTACTATGCGCCTTCTGGCGTTAAGTCAAAAAGTCTAAGGCAGTGCGGGCCCAACCAACCCAATCAACTGTCCAAGTTGCTGACTGTCAGCGGGCCCCGTTGACTGTTATATGGGATCCTGACGAAAAATTGTACTGAACCACCCGCGTCCTGTAACGCCCCAGTCCCAAATACTTGAGACTAGATATGTATCATGCCAGCTGTATACATACGAGTAAATATACGACTCGTATATATACATAAGTTGTAAATATAGAAAGCCAAAACACTAAATCTCATCCACAAAGATAAATAATAATAAAAGTAATTTTGAGTTTGTCATGTACACAACAGTTGGATGGAGACAAAGTCCACTACCAAACAAATTAAATATAAAAATATACAAGGAAAGAATTTAGCAAGCGAGAGCAAGTAACGAATCCAAGAGTAATCATCACGACGGAATAGAGCGCAAGTCATGGCCTTAGCTAGAGCACCTGCAAGAAATCACGAAAACACACACCTGGGGAAAATCAGGTCCTCAGAGGGACGTAACAAACACATAATATCATGCCGACAAACTGAATAAATAAGCTCAACAGAAAAGTATGCATGAGTAAAGGTTCTTACCCATTCTAGGTGATATGCACTTTGAGGACAACGTTCTACGCAAGGGCTGTAGGCTCAGCAGAATAAATAAAGAGTGGCAGTAAGTAGCGCTCATCCGAGTTACTATCGGCCTTGGACAGAAGGTAGTGCTCATAAGAGTCACCCTCGGCCCAAAATGTGTGTAAAAATAAAATGTAGCCCCTACTCTAATAACTGTCCCCTCCTTCCAGTGATACTATACATGCGTCGTCTCCACGACACTGTTTAATATTTAATAACCGCCAAGTCTTCTACACAATCTATTGACAGTTATATCCTAACGTACGGCATGTACGTACCGATGTACAGTCGGTACGCAAGTTCGAAGCTACATTCGCCTCACCACTCACACACAATCCGTGGCACATCGTGACAACTTATGAGATGCACATACGGTGGTCCCTTAACTCTAAGTCAATTGCACAAAATATAGTAATTTGCATCTACATATAATTTAGAAAGAAACAACTTGAAAATAAATACAACATTCATGTTATTGAGCAGGAAATTTAAACAGTAGTGGCAAGGTGTCTTGCCTGATGTGCCGCCTGGTGTGGTGCAATGGTTCAACAAGTCTTGTTATGTCTACTGGCCGGGGTCGATATGTAAGGGTCCGGTATTTCATGAGAAAGAGAAACGCGTGATCAGTCGTGATCAATGGTGATAATCAAGAAGAATTT
>JANAVB010014475.1:5000-7500 GCA_029216955.1 Iris pallida
CTCAGCAGCTAGGACATTGTCCTCATCTACTTTCACTTCCTGAAATATGTTCCCGAAAGTACTATGACTCTACTTCGAGAGAATTTTACGACATGCAGCTAATCGCAGACTGACACGAACCAGGCTATTAGAATGATGAACTGGGCCCCAGGCCTCCTCCACTAGCTGCATAAAACCCTCCTATTTGGCCCAAAAATCAAGGAAACGAAATGGACGGCTACCTTCTTCCTGCTGAGCGAGGACCTTGATCAGAAAAGGAGCATGATCTGACTCCACCCTATTAAGGTGATCCACCTTAGACATAGGAGCAATACTAAGCCACTCCTGAGAAGCCAACATCCGATCTAAATGCGAACCTATTCGCTCCCCAGTTTTAGATTTAAGCCAAGTGAAACGACTACTAGATATAGGTAATTCATTCAAACCTGCTGATAATTGAAAATTCAGAAACTCCTGCATTGAGACCTGACAAGGAGGACGTCCACCAACCTTCTCCTCAGAAGATGTAATAGCGTTGAAATCACCACCTACTGCCCAAGGAATATTATAGGATGACTGAAGTTGAAGTAGCCTATCCCACAGTTCCCTGCGACCCTCCTTCCTGTTATGTCCATGCACAAAAGAAAACATAACATTGGACATAAAATCATTCTGAAAGGCAATAGTAATCGCCTGATCAAATGAATCCAACACTGAGGCAGTACATCCCGCCTTCGCAAAGATCCAAATATTACCCTTCTCATTTGACAAACCCTTATCAAAACCAAGTTTGAGTTGAAAATGCAATAGCCTAGAGCTATCCACCTTAGGCTCCAGGATAGCCAGAAGCTGAATTTGGTGAACCCGACAAAGATTTTGAAGCCTCTTCAAAGCCATTTTTTTCGCAACCCCACGTATGTTCCAGCAGAGAATGTTAAACATTACTGGGGAAGTGGTGGTTACCCGATTTAGTGGTCGCTGATGCTGATCGAAGGACCCTATCTGATGGCACCACTTCTCGTTTCTTCTTTTTAGGGTTTCCTTGCTTAATAGCAGTGCCGAGCTCTTCTGCTTCCACCGCATCCGCCCAACTAATAATTTCACCCTCCTCAGCACTGTCTTCCGCAATTTGATCTTCACCATTACTTTCTCCATGATCAACTTCCTCCTGTTGACTCCCTTCCCCGTGGTCTTCATTAGCATGCAATGGTTCTTCCAGCTGAGTAGAGGCCACATTTGGAATGATGTTCGGTTCCATTATCGGGTCCCGAGCCTCCACTGCTAAGTCACTTCCCTCATTAATGGCCGCCGTCGCATCAATGGGAGGAGTAGAGACTCTCTCCTCATTGGGAGCAACTGTGGGGAGAACCTCTTGGGTATTAACCGGTCCATTTGGTGAGTGCTGAGCTGAGGTGACATCCTTAGAAGAGCGTGCCGCATCTTCTCTTTGAAGAATATGAGTTACTATAAGTGGGCGACTAGTTGTAGCTGCTGCAGTCGTTTGTAAGGGTTCCTTCCCTTTATCTTTGTGCTTGATTTTACATGAATCTATTTGATGGCCTTGATGGCGGCAGTGAGAGCTGTAAAGGGGAGTTGTTTCATACTCTATTAATTGCCAAAATCCTCTACTAGGCAGGTTAATGCGCATACGATGTTGCAATGGCTTCGATGCATCAATCTCCATAAAGACACGTGCCATACTTGGCCGGGATAACTCTGTCGTAGCCTTGTCTATCTTCAAAGGAGTGCCAAACACTGATACAATAGCAAATAAAGCATCTTTCGCATATAAATGGTGAGGAAGGTTAGGGAATGATACCCACACTGGAATCTTCGGTGACTCCTGAGTTGGAGTAAAATCAGGGTCCCATTTAAAAACCCTCATAGGAGCCCTAGCAACATACCAAAGATCCTTAGAACGAAGACGTAAAAAATCTACCTCAGTAGAAGGCCGAATGAGAATGTGCTTTTCATCAATAACTCCTGCTTTGATGGATCCTGCAAACTCGAAACCAGTAAATGCCTTCCTAATCAAGTCGATCGGAGGTCGTGAATGTGAGAACTTCCCTACCAATGCATATTTAAATGGATCGGCAAGGTGAGTCTCCTCCTCCTCCGAAAAGGAGATGGATGGAGCGCCTTTAAAAGACGAGATCGTGCGAGGAGCAATAGAGGGAGCCACCGAAGCCGATCCCGCCACCGCCTCCGCGAAGGATTTGGCCGCCATCACCCACAAGAAACAAGCATAGGGATAGCCACCAACCAACTGGTTTTGGTGGCCTAGAAGGAACCCCGGCCCGGCCAAAGGCTACGCCGGCGTTGAGGTGGAGAGATGAGATTAGGGTTCAGGGGCGGCTCCTCCGCGAAAGGATATATATATTATATATATATATATATATTTTTATATATATATATATTTATTGGAGAGATGAGATTAGGGTTCAGGGGCGGCTCCTCCGCAATAAGCTGGCCCACAACGGCCAGCATTCAAAATTTGAAAACCCAAAAAAAAACACCGCAC
>JANAVB010014475.1:12500-34174 GCA_029216955.1 Iris pallida
TAGAGGAGATCTTCTGTCTCGTATAGATACCGGCTAGACTCCAGGTGGAAGCCGCGGGCAGTCAGATGCAGGACCGTGCCCGTACTTGGTACCAGATCGACCCTAGGGTTGGTACTACGGGGCAAACTTGGAAGGCATTTAAGAAGCTTTTCAAGGAGAAGTTCTTCCCTGACACTGCACTTGGCGCATTGGAGACGCAGTTTGAGAACCTGGTTCAGGAGAACCAGACAGTAGAGGAGTACGTCGGAGAGTTCTGCCACCTGGGCAGATTTGTGGAGGGCCTTAGTGAGACAGAGAAGGCTAGGAGGTTCAGGAAGGGCTTGGTTAAGGAAGTCAAGTCCTTAACCAAGAGCAACAGGAATGCTACATTCGACGAGATTTTGATGGGAGCTATGGCAGCGGAGGATGATCTGGAACTAAAGATGAAGAGAGGTCGAGATTCACACGGAGCCAGTGGCAGTAGGGGCCCAGCCAAGAGGCCTCACTATCAGCAGCAACAACATCAGCAGAAGCCATTTCAACAGAAGCAGTTTCAGCAGGCTCCGAGACAGCAACAGACTATCAGTTGCACCTTCTGCAAGAAGCCGGGGCATGTATGGAATGAGTGCAGAAAGATGCTCGGCAAGTGCCTACTTTGTGGTACAGCAGAAAACCAGTTGAGGGATTTTCCCATGGCTGTGGGACGTACAACTCATGGAGCAGGAGCCAAGGCCCCAGTAGTGCAGCAGAAAGGACCACTGCCGACCCAACAACATAAGTTCATTCAGCATCAGCAGGAGGCCAGAGGAGGTCAGCAGGGGTGAGCTTTCGTCATAGCAGCTTAGGAGTCCGAGCCAGTAGGAGATCTTATAGCAGGTTCTATTCTTATCGACTCTTTTCCCGCATTCGCATTATTTGATTCGGGTGCTTCCCATAGCTTTGTGTCTGTATTATTTGCCATTAGACACCAGCTTTCTTCTGGACCATTGCCTAGGACTTACAAGATCACGACTGGGGGTGGTATTATCCTCGTCCATGATGTTTGCAAGGATCGGAGAGTAGTTTTGGGAGGTCGAGAATTGGATGTGAGTCTGCTCGTAATGCCATTACCGAACTACGATATTGTACTCGATATGGATTGGTTGAGCAGGCACCATGCCAGTATAGATTATCGTGGTGGTAGAGTTCTTTTTAGCATGCCAGGAGAGCCAGAGTTCGAGTTCATAAGGCAAAAGGCAGAGCAGAGCAACGGAGTTTTCTGTGGAGTTTCAGTAGAGGTGCAGAGCGTGCCACATCCATTGATAGCTGAGTTTATGGATATGTTTTCGGAGGAGTTACCAGGGTTGCCTCCGGACTGGGATTTGGAGTTCTCTATAGACTTGGTACCCGGCGTAGAGCCGATATCTCAGTACGTCTATAGGGTGAACAACAATGAGCTTGTGGAGTTGAAGAAGCAGGTGGATGAGTTGTAGGATAAAGACTTCATTCGATCGAGTTCTTTACCGTGGGGTATGCCAGTACCCTTTGTACCGAAAAAGGATGGGTCGGTACGGATGTGTTTCGATTACAGGGCACTCAACAGCCTCACGATTGAGAACAAGTACCCGCTGCCGAGGATCGATGACCTGTTCGATCAGTTGAGCAGTACGAAGGTATTCTCCAAAATTGATCTGAGGTCAGGTTATCATCAGGTAAAGGTAAAGAAGGAGGATATTCCGAAGATAGCCTTCAGGACTCGGTATGGCCAGTTTGAGTTCATGGTAATGCCATTTGGGTTAACTAACGCTCCGGCGGTGTTTATGAACTTGATGAACATGGTGTTCCACCAGTACTTGGACAAGTTCGTGGTAGTGTTCATCGATGACATCTTGGTGTATTCGAAGACCCCAGAGGAGCATGAGGAGTATTTAAGAGTGGTTCTGGAGACTCTCAGAAAGGAGCAGCTTTACGGCAAGCTCTCGAAGTGTGAGTTCTTCTTGGATCGAGTTGATTTCCTAGGTCATGTTGTGACCGGAGATGGGATCTTAGTCGACCCGAAGAAGATCAGAGCAGTCGAGGCATAGACATCACCGAGTTCAGTTGCAGAGATCAGGAGCTTTTTGGGATTGGCAGTATACTACAGGAGGTTTGTTAAGGATTTCTTCCGAATTGTCTAGCCATTGACTAGGCTGACCCGAAAGGACGTAGAGTTTATCTGGTCAGAAGAGTGTCAGGTTGCTTTTGATGAGTTGAAGAAGTGACTGACGACAGCCCCAATTTTGACATTGCCATCAGGATCAGGCGGGTTCACTATCTACAGTGATGTCTCAGGGATGGGTTGTGTCTTGCAGCAGCATGGGATGGTGATTGCCTATGCATCCAGGCAGTTACGTTCGCATAAGAAGAACTACCCTACCCATAATTTAGAGTTGGCGACAGTTATCTTTGCTTTTAAGTTGTGGAAGCACTATCTATACGGAGAGCGTGTGGAGATCTTCACAGACCACAAGAGCTTGAAGTATGTGTTTATACAGAAAGAGGTCAACATGAGGCAGCGCAGATGGTTGGAGTTGATGAAGGACTTCGACATTTCATTGCAGTACCATCCACGGAAGGCCAATGTGGTTGCTGATACCTTGAGTAGGTATCCGGTAGCTATGTGTTTGACGATGGATCGTCACTTATTAGTAGATTTGGAGAGCTTGGGGATCGAGGTGATCGTGCCAGGAGTTCAGATACAGATATAGGGTCTTCGAATTGAGTCAGACTTGATGGAGAGGATCAAGTCAGCTCAGTTCGATGATGTTACTCTGCGGTGTATCTGAGAGCAGGTTCGAGCAGGATTGGTGGATGAAGAGTTCGTCATTGCAGAGGACGGCACATTGACGCACGATTCCGGACTGTGTGTGCCTAGAAGAGAACTTCGGGAATAGGTCAAGTAGGAGGCCCATCGCTCTCAGTACTCTATGCATCCAGGTGCCAACGAGATGTATAGAGATTTGAAGGAGCATGTATGGTGGTATAGGATGAAGCGGAAAGTAGCACGCTTCGTAGCCAGGTGTTTAGTCTGTCAGCAGGTTAAGACAAAGAGGCAGAGGCCAGGAGGACTGTTGCAGCCATTGCCCATTCCGGAGTGGAAGTGAGAGCATATCATGATGGATTTTGTTTTTGGATTATCGCGTACACCAGGAGGGAAAGACGCGATTTGGGTCATCGTGGACAGGTTGACCAAATTGGCCCAATTTTTGCCATTTAAAGTGGGTACGTCTACTGAGAAGCTAGCAGAGATGTATATGCGCAAGATTGTCAGGATACACGGAGTTCTGGTAAGCATTATCTCAGATCGGGATAGTCTCTTTACTTTCCATTTCTGGCAGAGTCTGCAGACTAGTTTGGGCATTCAGCTATTCAGTACTGCATACCACCCTCAGACGGATGGATAGTCAGAGAGGACTATTCAGACTCTCGAGGACATACTGCGGACCTGTGTTCTAGATTTTGTAGGATCCTGGGAGGATCACCTGCACTTGGTGGAGTTTGCATACAACAACAGTTTTCATACCAGCATTAGGATGTCACCACTCGAGGCACTGTACGGGCGTAGATGTCATACACCCTTATCTTAGGATGACGTTAGAGAGCGAGCTTTATTGGGACCTGAGATAGTTGTTGACACAGCTGAGAAGGTGAAGCTCTTCAGAGATCGACTTCGCGTGGTGAAGGACAGACAGCTGTATTGGGTCGACAGCCACCGGAGACCTTTGCAGTTTGAGGTACAGCTTAGACTAGGATTAGAATCTTGTTTGTTTGTGATTTTTTTTGTTGATTATGTGATTGTTATAGTTAAGGTGAGACCATGTTTGTGCTAGGTTGGTGATCTGGTGTTCTTGAGGATATCTCTAACGCATGGTACTATTCGCTTTGGTGGAGGTAGAAAGCTTAGTCCGTGTTTCATCAGACCTTTTATTGTCAGCAGAAGAATCGGTGACATATCATATAGGCTGGACTTGCCCACTGCATTAGAGGGAGTCCACAACGTATTTCACGTGTCGCAGCCGAGACGGTACATGGCAGATCCCAGCCATGTACTGGATCATTCCGAGATTTAGGTGGACCCTACTCTCAGTTATCCAGAGCAGTCTGTGAAGATTCTGGATCGACGAGAGAAGGTGCTGAGGAACCAGATGATATCCTTAGTTCACGTAGCATGGAGGCATCACTCTCCAGGAGTCTACCTGGGAGAGGGAGGATGAGATGCGCGAGCAATACCCTTATCTTTTCCAGTCTTGAGGTATGACTTTCTATCCTTCCTGTCTTTTTAGTTTTGTCTTTTATTTCGAGGACAAAATTATTTTAAGGGGGGTAGACTTGTCACACCCACTTTTCATTTCAAGGATATTTTGGTCATTTTGTAATTTTAGATTATTTTGTTAATTTTATGAATTCATGTAATGATGTGTGGTTTGGTTTATTGTCTGAGTAGTTTTGATGGGTTTAACTTAGCCAACCATGACCTAGAACCTTGATGCCATATTAGAATTAGATTTTTTATCATTAGATTTAATTTAGAATTTATTAGTTATTTCTAGAGTGATTTAATTGATTTTTTGCCATTTTTAGTTAGCCCCTTTGAAGCCTTTTGGCTTGGGCTTTATTAGCAACTTAGGGAGCCTAGGCCCTTGCATCTAACCTAACCCTAATCCCCCTATACCTGGATGGCCATAGGCAACCCCTCCCTTTCATTTGTATTAAAGTTGTAGCCTCCAAGAGAAACCCTAGATTTCCCCTATTCTAAATTCCTAACTTTTGCATCCAGAGTCCGTTTCTCCTCAAATGAAGTCCGTCGTGCTCGTAGGAAGGATAGGATCTTGTTGGAGCATTGCTAGCAAGGTGGTGGAGGCTTTTGCTCGAGGGTACTCGATCGTTGGAGCGCTCAGGGAGTCTTTTGCATTGAGATCCTTGACTCTCAATAGGTAAATCCTAATCTATTATAGTTTTTCCTAATTTTTCTTCATGATAGTGAGCATCTAGGTACCCATGACCTGTAGGATTAATTTCGTCCAATTTTACATTCATTTGGTGTCTGTATCGGACACATGTCGGCTAATGTTCTTAGTGTAGGTCCTAAAAATCAAGTTGCACCCATCAAAAAGGCAAAGAAAATCAAGTTGTGCACTCTTCAATTGAATCCGCAGGAGACAGATTGCGTACCAACTCAAGTGCGCAGACAGAACTGCGCACACATCCAAGTGCGCAAGCTGACGTGGCCTTGTCATCATTATCTGACAGAAAATCAGATCTTCTGACAGCTGACAGCACGAAGAACGAGGAAATTGTTCGTTTATTGTGCAGTATAGCGCTCGAAGACAGCTGTACATGCAGCGCAATCTGCCAGACTCTCTGCAGCGCGGTCCATCCCAGCGCAATCTGAAGCCAGCGCAATTCATGTGGCGCACTCCATCAAGACAACTGACAATTTACACGTGGCCTACATGCCATCAATTACTCACCATGGGGCAACTGTCTGTACACGAACAAGCGCAGTTCAATCAAATAATACCACGTGTCACATACAGGTGGTCCATGATCGAGTAACTGCCAGCGCAGTTCGTTGCTTGCGCAATCTAATGTCTGCACAATCCATCCTGCGCAACTCAGAATAACTGAAAGTTAGTTATTTCCAGAACTCTATAAATAGAGTTTCAAGTCTTCATTATCACACACAAAAATCATCACCAAAGATCAGGAGTTCTTGCCAAAGTGTTGCTGCAATCTTCAGAGGCTACCGTCTTCAAAGTTCACATCGTCCAAGGGATAAAACGATCGTCTCCAGATCAGATTCCTATAGTTGTACTTTCCCAGAATTCTTATAATCTTCTTACAAAGTTTGTGAAATAAAGATCAACTTTTGTTTTTGCAAACAAAATAGCGACTCTGCTGGGGACGACTTTCTCCTCCGACGAGGAAGTGACAACTCAATGTGACGTTGCGTCTATCGGAAAGACGCATAAGACGCTGGTTGTAAAGGTCAACCAGACGGCCTACGAGACGATGATCAACTCTAGGACCACCCCTCGTACTGCAACAACTTTTTCCACGAGCAAAGTTCACCCAGTGTTGGTCCCCAAGACTGTTGTGCAGTCTACTGCCTCTGCTGCTCAGCCTGCTACACAGTCTACTGCCTCTGCTGCCTCTGCTGCGTAGTCTGCTGCTACTTCCCATGCACAGTATGTTGCTCCCCTTGCTAGTGCACAAACCACTTTTTATGCTGCTCTGTCAAAGTGCAAGACTCCTCTTCCCCTGGCGCAGTTGGCTGCAACTCTGTCTGCGCAGTCCACCACTTCAGCAACCAGAGTGCAACTCAAGCACTCTGGCATCAAAACTCCAGCTGCGTAATCTGCTGTGACTGTGACCAGAAGACCTTCTGTCAAAGCTCCTCATGCGCAACCTGTCAGTGCGCCAACAACCACTCCAACCCCTATGCAAACTGTGCCAGCGCAGTCTAAGAGGGACATCCCTCTGGCTAATCTCTCTTCTTCTTACAGCAAGGAGAAAAACTCTGCTCCTCTTTCCAAGCATCCTGTTGCTCTAGCGCAATCAACTGGGAGTAGTCTTTTGACTATTCCTTCTCTACCCCAGAACAGAGGAAAAGGCCCGTTGGTCTTTTCTCAAACTTCTTCGTCCCACGACTTGGAAGACAACAGAGGAAAATGCTCTTTAGCTAACCCTTCTTCACAAAACAAAGAAAAAGGCCCTTTGGTCTTTTCTCAGTCTTCCTCGGTTTTTACCGTAGAAGATCAATCTGAATGTGCTTCGGCACCAATCAGTACAAGAACTCTCTCAGACAGGAGGTGTATTGATCAAAGAGGTATTCTGCCTACTCCGGTAGCAGAATTCCAAGATCTTCCGACTCTCAGGATATCCCGTTCAAAACAGGGAAAATTGCTGGTGTCTCAGACAGAAACCCCTGGGGGCGAATTTGCTGATTTAAGAACTTATCTCAGTAGACCAACTTTGGAGAAACACAAACAGCCAATGCCGAAGACCAACCAGCATCAGAGGCAAACTTCCAGGATAAAAAATCCGGACACCTATGCTAATGAGATGAGTACTTCCCTGTACACTCAAGGGACAAAACATTTGAAGAACTGGAACCATGTTCCGAATGTTGTCAAAGAACATATCCCTCGAACTTCTTCTCGTCCCGTCATTATTCCCGATCTCCGAGAACACCTTAAACAAAAACGGGACAACATCTCAACACCTCCAGTTCAACCACTTGGACACCATTGTAACCACAAGGTTGTCATCAAGTGTTGTTGTCAGACAACAAAATGATCTGTCTTCGATCGTCTGAACTTTACAAACTCTGAACCTATGTCAGAAGATGAAGACGAAGATTTGTACGCTTCCGTCAACATGACTTCCCGAGATACTGGGGGTAGGAAGTGCTCTAAGCACGACAAGCCTCGCTAGCCAAGCCAGCAGTATTTGTATCTACTCCATGAATCTTCTGATGGAGTATTCCAATATACCCGATCCCGAAGCCGAGATACAATCGGTCAACGGAATCTTCAAGATCCTTCTGGTCATCTCCCACTTTCTCAGTCAAGAGATGATTCTTTCTCCGACTATGATGCATACAGTAAAAGTTCAGAACAGACAGTGTCCTCTACTGTACCTAGAGAAGTGACAGCTTATGTTGTCACTGAAGATCCAGATGCTTCCAGTTCAGCTAGTCAAGAACAACGGATAGCTGCGTTAGAAGACAAGTTGAAGACCATGGTTGAAATGGTTGCAAGTATGCATTCTATCATTGTGGCCCAACATACAGTACCACCGACTGTATCTGCTGCAAATTCGAAGATCATAGCATCGTCGGTGCCTGTCAATGCAGGGCTGGAGGTAGCATCTACTCAAGTACCTCCTATACAGATTCAACCTACACCCAGTCAGTCAGGTACTGGGGTAGTGCTTACCACGCTATTCCTCCCCCTACCACTCAGATTCAGCCTGCTCCTTCTACATCAGTGGAGGATGCCAATGAAGCTGTCAAACTCCTGTGCACTCAATTCGAGGCATTCAAATAAAAGGATAACTTGTAGAGGTTGGGGATCAAACAACCCTACCCAGTTGAATGGAAAAAAGTCCCATTTCCTCTAAAGTACAAGATTCCAACAATCTCTCTGTTTGATGGCAGCACTTCTCCCAGTCAGTTCATTAACCACTTTGAGGTAATGACTGTCCAACTTCAGCCAAATGACGCTCTTCTTACCAGAGTATTCATCGGCTGTTTGACCGGTGTGGCATACGATTGGTACAGAAGTTTGCCCGATGGCTGTATCACTTCTTTCTCAGGTCTAAAACAAATCTTCTTGGAACGATTCTATGAGGGGATCAATGACATGACCATGTCAACCCTTAATAAAATCAAACAAAGGCATAATAAAACTGCTGAGAGTTTTATTGAAAGGTTCCGCCGAGAAGTTTTAAAAATGCCTTCTGGAACTCCAGCTGCCGTGATCATAGACACCTGCAAGGCAAATCTTTTGCCTATCATCAGCATGTGGACGGGGTCAACTCAGTTCCAAGACTGACAATCCTTCATTGTCAACGCTAAAGCAGCGGAAGTTAGTGCTGACAAATTCAAGCAGCTAGGGGTACACATGTCTAACCCCGACCGGGATGAACACCAGACATCGAGTGGTGGTAATCGCCAGAACAACCGCAAAGGAAAAGAGACTTTGAATATCAACCTGAAGAACAAAGAATCTCTGGCGGTCAACGTAGCTCCACCTACGTCTGCTTCTACTCCTTCATCACCTCCACCAAGAGAACCTCGTCCGAAAATAGAGTACTCATTTGACGAGAATGACACCGTGAGCATCTTTGATTGCTTAATCAAAAGCAATAAGCTCCAACTCCCAGACCCGAAGAAGCCTGATGAGGTCGGTAAGACAGATCATCCTAAGTACTGTGTCTATCACAGGTTTATTGGGCATCCTACTCGAGCATGTTATGTGCTCAAAGGCAAAATTTAGGAGCTAGTCAACGCCGGTGTTACTCTGCAGCAAGACGAGAAGACGGTTACCGCAAACATGGTCTCAGTTCAATTTGGTGACTTCCCTCCGTAAATGGTACAGCACGGTGTCATTCCTATCCCCAAAGCTACTCTTGAGATCGAGAATCTCCTTCCTCCACGAAGTGAAGGTCTCGTCCCCTTATCTCTTGACAGTGGCGAGATTATGTGGATTCACCCTGATCTTGCTTCGGAGTTCGAACTTCCCTCTTCCTCCAAGAAAAAAGACCGCTCCAAGGACAAGACAAAAATCTGCAATATGGTGTCTTTTGACCCCATAGTTGATGAGGAAATCCTGCTGGGCACCAGATCAGGGAAAGCCTATATAAAGGATTATCCCGAGGCTTAAGAGAATCCTGATTCTTCTTCTGAGCCCGTTCCAGTACAACCTGTCTCCCCTGAGGGCAATTTTTCTACTGCATCCTCACCGGTTGTAGAGTCCATTCCTCTCAAGCCGACAGTCGCTGACAAAGGCAAACAACACCGCTTCGACAAATCTTTAAAGAAGTCATCTCCCTCAGGACTTGAGAAGCCTTACAACTTTGATATCTTGGCACAACTAGCCAATACACCGGCCCGGCTGTCAATTTTTGAGCTCTTGTGCCTTTCTAAAGAGACTCGGGAAACTCTGAGTGAAGCTCTCATGCAGGCAGAAACCTGTCTAGCCCTTCTGAAGAAGCCAAAAGCAGAGCCTGTCTCTTGCCTCCATTGTCATAGTGTGTTGGAGTTAATTCCAAACATAACTTTCACACAGGATGACATGCTGATGGAAGACAATAGGCACGACCGTCCTCTATACTATACAGGATATGTCGACTCGATGAAAGTCGATCGTATTCTGATAGATCCAGGGTCTGCTATCAGCATCATGCCGAAGACAATGTTAGATGCATTGAAGATCCCAGTGCATAGTCTTTTCAGTACAATCACTACCATCCTTGGGTTCAATCAAGGAAGAAGTGAACCTCTGGGCAAGATTCGCCCTAAAACTCCAAATAGGCAATCTCCGCAGAAAGGTGACCTTCTACATCATTGACAACCATGGTTGTTCTTACAATGCTCTGTTGGGAAGACCATTCCTGCATGAACATAACATTGTTCCTTCAACTCTCTATCAATGTTTCAAATATATCGATAACAATGGAGAGGTTCAAAAGGAGGTTGCTGATCTCTATCCGTTCAAAGGTATCGAAGCATACTGCAACGATGCTCGTATGTACAAAGATGAGTTTATGAAAGTAGTACTGTCTCTTGACATTGAAAAAGAACAAGAAGCAGTGCCTAATGACACTCTCATCATACCTGTTAAAGGGCATGTTTCACGTCCTTAATCCTCCAAACCACTAGCTATTTACTTGCCAGCCCAGAAGCAGCCAACTGATGATGGTCAGGATCAAAGGGAGCTCACCTCTTCTGAGTCACTTGTTATTGACTTACATTGTAACATGGAAAAAAGGCAGCTCACCTCTTCTGAGCCACTTGTTGATTTGTCTCATAACAAGGATAAAAGGGAGCTCACCTCTTCTGATCCGCTTGTTATCGACCTCCGTCGTAACAGGACCAATCCTCCTTCACATTCTTTTTCTCCCCCTCTTGTAATCAATCTGACAAAGCCTGCTAAGGCTAAAGGTCCTGCTGTAAATACAGATGTACAAATCAATGAAAAAGCATCTACTTTCCAGTATACTGATGTCATTTATCATGCTAAGTGCTATTTGGATATGTTAGATAGCTTTCAGTCATTTACAATGGGAGTTGTACAATCTCTTCAAATAGAAGTCTTACTTGAACACCCATATGATTTATACTTTGTTGTTCCTTCTCGAAAGAAAGGCGAGAGTCTAATACTTTTTAGTAAAGGACAGGAACAACAATTCAGCTATACGGATGATAGTAAAAGTAACGATACGGGGCATCTTCAACTCTGTTGTTACAGTCAACAATCAAAAGATATCATTCGAAAGATGGGTTATGACTTCAAGATCTCAACTATGGTAAGGGTAGAAGAACTCCTATCCGTACGGCTGTTCCGAAAGAAAAATCAGAGATGTACTACAGCAGGACCAAAAGAGGTCTCGGATATGCATTCCCTCCGGTATTATCCCCAGCAGCCTCTGAATCCGATAGCGAAGAGCGCTCTAACTCTTCTGATTCCAGATCATGGGACTCTGACACTAGCATTGGTCAAATTCATCGATTGATCGTATCTTCTAACATGGTCTCCGTCGAACTTCCAGAAGGCTATGAAGAGGATATTAAAGAGAATCCTGAAACAGATCCCTGGACTCAACGAATGGATACCCAATGGAAACCCCGATTCGAACAACGGAAACCTCCTACCGAAGATCAATTAGTTCAAGTTGATGTAGGAGAAAGCGGGTCACCTCGTCCAATATTCATCAGCAAGAACCTTCCAGAGGCAGATACGCAAGAATTAATTTTTTTTATTCAAGAATACATTGACGTCTTTGCCTGGAGCTATGCATGCCAGGTCTAGATCCCAAAGTTGCTACTCACAAATTGAATATCCTGCCAAATGCAAAACCGGTCAAACAGCAACAACGACGCTTCAAGCCAAAAATGATGGACGCAATCGACGATGAATTCAAGAAGCTAATCGCTTGTGGCTTTATCCCAGAAGAGCAGCATCCTGATTTGGTAGCTAATGTCGTCCCAGTTCTAAAGAAAACCAGAAAAGTTCGAGTCTGCATCAACTTTCGGGATCTTAATGAAGCCTGTCCAAAATATGAATTTCCACTCCCTATCACGGACGTCATGATTGATAACACCTGTGGGTTCGAGCGAATATCTTTCATGGATGGATTCTCCGGATACAATCAGATTTGGATGAATCCTGAAGATGAAAAACATACTTCTTTCCGTACTCCTCGTGGAGTCTACTGCTATACTGTAATGCCATTTGGTCTCAAGAACGCCGGTACAACTTACCAACGAGCCATGAGTACCATCTTTCGGGATCATCACAAGACTGTCGAATGCTACGTCGACGATATTGCTGTCAAAAGTCGTCAAAAGGAAGATCACATTCAAGACTTGAGAACTATCTTCAACCTCATGCGCCAACATCAACTCAAAATGAATCCCACCAAGTCATTCTTGGGTGTCTCTAGTGGCAAATTTCTCAGCTTCATCATTACCTCTAAAGGTATACACGTGGATCCTGAAAAGATTAAAGCCATTCAAGAGATGCGTCCTCCACGCAACCTAAAAGAGCTACGAGGATTCCAAGGTCGACTTGCGTACATCAGGAGATTTATTTCGAATCTGTCTGGACGCTGCAGACCATTTACTCTGCTAATGAAGAAGGGTGTATCTTTCATCTGGACCGAAGAATGTCAACGAGCATTCGACGACATAAAGCGATATCTCATGAACCCAGCAGTCTTGGTGCCACCGATTTCAGGCATACCATTCTTAATGTATGTCCGTGCTATGGATCATTTATTGGGTGCTTTACTTGCCAAAGAACAAAGAAGGCCATGAACAAGCCATCTACTATCTCAGTCGTACAATGATTGGTGCCGAACACCGTTATAGTCCGGTCGAAAAAGATTGCCTAGCTCTTATGTTTGCTGTTCAAAAGACGAGACATTACATCATTGGACAAACTATTCATGTCATATCCTGAGTTAACCCTCTTCGGGTACTAATGAAGAAGTCTAGCACACTCAATTCTCGGCTGGCTACATGGGCCATTCTGCTAGCCCAATATGACATGGTATATGTTCCTCAAAAGTCTGTCAAAGGTCAAGCACTGACGGATTTCTTAGCAGCTCATCCTGTTCCAGAGACATCTAAACTCTATGATGAAATTTCAGATGAGACATTGGAATCAAATATGATCTCTGAAGAATTTCCTACTTGACGTCTATTCTTTGACGGTGTATCCAGGATCGGACCCAATGGTGCCATTATCGCAGGAGTTGGAGTTGTCCTTGTTTCTCCAGACGGGTCAGCTATTCAAGAGCCTATTCCTTAGACGAACCTTGCTCCAACAACGTAGTAGAATACAATGCTCTACTCATCGGTCTTCAGGTAGCTAAACAGCTGGACATCGAATATCTTGAAGTCTATGGTGACTCCAAGCTGGCTGTTAACCAAGTTAGAGGAACTTATGAAGTCTGCCATCAAGATCTAGTGCCTTACTATGAAGCGGCAATCAACATGGCTACATCATTCAAAGCCTTCTTCATCGAATATGTCCGTCGAGCTTACAATACTGAAGCTGACGCTTTGGCCAATCTTGCAGCAGTCTTAGCCATCCCTATCAAAAGACAGCAGGTGGTGGTTATCTCTAATCGAGATTTGTTCTACGTCGAAAACAATCGTAATATCGAGTTCAGTAATCTTACTGAAATCAATACTATCAGTGAAGATTGGAGAGCTCCCTTCATCGACTTCGTAGTTCATGACATACTTCCGAAAGATCCCAAGGAAGCTACGAGTAGTCGTTGGCGATCTCTCTACTATAATCAGACCACCAAAACTCTTTACCGGAGAACTTATGATGGCTTACTCTTGCGCTGTCTTGCTGGTGATAAAGTAAAGCAAGTGTTGCGTGAAGCTCACGACGGTGTCTGCGGAGCACATCAACCTGGTCCTAAACTACAGGATCGTATTCGACGCATGGGTTACTACTGGCCTTATATGGTATCTGATGCCATCGAATATGCGAGGAAATGTCGAGCTTGTCAAATCCACGCAGATTTCATTCATCAACCATCGGAATTCCTTCATCCGACTGCTGCTTCCTGGCCTTTTGAAGCTTGGGGCATGGACGTTATAGGTCCCATCAATCCTCCTTCTTCTAGAGGATATCGGTTCATACTGGCAATAACGGACTACTTCTCCAAATAGGTCGAAGCTATACCATTGGCTGAAGTCAAAAACAGTAGTGTCATCAACTTCGTCAAACACCATGTCATCTATAGATTTGGTGTACCTCGACGAATCATCCATGACGGACCTCAATTCATCAGCCAAAAGTTCACAAGATTCTGCGATGATCATCGGATTGACAATATCGCTTCGACAGCTTATAATCCTGATGCAAATGGCTTAGCTGAAGCTTTCAATAAGACTATCATCAAGCTCCTCAAAAAGTTTGTCTACTAACAAACGAAACTGGAGTGAAAAGCTTGGAGATTGTCTTTGGGCCTACCGTACTACGGTCCGCAACACTACAGGCTGTACACCCTTCTCTTTGGTGTACGGCTGTGAAGCAGTTCTACCCCTGGAACTTCAAATTCCATCTTTAAGGATTGCTATTGCCAACGAGCTCACTACAGAGAACAACGATCTTCTCCGACTTCAAGAATTGGAGACGCTCGATGAGAATCGGTTAATGGCTCAACAGCATATTGAGTTATACCAAGCCCGTATCTCAAAGACTTTCAACCATAAAGTTAAGGTCAGAGCCTTTCAGAAAGGAGAGCTTATTTTAACAGTCAGGCGTCCTATGAACTCACTCGAGCAAGGGCAAGTTCGATGCGAAGTGGGAAGGGCCTTATATCGTGAGCAAAGTCTTTTTCAAATGGAGCCTATCAACTCACAGAGCTAGACGGTCGAGTTATAATGATGCCCATCAATGGCAAGTTCCTTAAAAAGTATTATGTATAAATGTAAAAGACATTGCTTGTAATCATCAGATAAGTTCATAAATAAAATTCAATTTTATTTTATCATGAATGATAGTACATAATATCAAGGAAGGTCACTATCATCCTTCTCAAAATTGGGACGCGGGCCACTACCGTCCTTATCGAAGACATGATCAGCAAAAGAGCCGAGAACACTCTTGCCCGAACCCACCAGGAACTTGCAAGCAGCCATCCTTATGGCTTCTTCTTCGTCAGTCTTCCCTGGTTCAAGAAGGAAGTCTAAAATATCCCTTGGCGGCTTGGGTGCAGATGAACCTTCACCTGCCTCTGTCTGCTTTGGCTGGGCCGGCTCGACTGGACGTTACCCACTTCAACCTTCAGGGCGATTTCAACATTCTTGGATGCATCTCCAGACGACATCTTTATGTTAAAAAGTGAAAGTGATCATTTCATCTGATTTTCTGTTCTATTTATAGACAAAGATTTGTAAGACAAAGAAGCGACACATTCATCTGACGGTTCACCCGTTCATTACACTCATCTGACGGTTCATCCATTCATCACATTCATCCGACGGTTCACCCATTCATTCATCCGACGGTTCGTCGGTTCATTTATCCGACGGTTCACCCGTTCATTTATCCGACGGTTCACCCGTTTATTCCATTCATTTGACGGTCCATCCGTTCATTTCATTCACCCGACAGTTCACCCGTTCATTTAATTCATTTGACGGTTCGTCCGTTCATCCCGACGATTCATTACGTTCATTCATTTCATTCACACATTTTGACGAATCATCCATTTTGTTCATATCAGCAACTTGTCATCTTTGACTAAGTTGTCTACTGAAATAATAATATAAATTATATTCTGTCATGTCCACATTACCTCTGAGCAGATATAATAAATATAATTATTTTCCAAAATCAAAAAATATATCATGTCCTGCACCTCTGAATATATTTTCTATCGCTATTATTTATATCTGAATAAGATATACAATAAATAATAGAGCCACCAAGAAAATGTCTTTTTATTGATCAAAATTGAAAGACATTACAAAATTACATATCACAAAAAGTGAAGATACAAAAAGTCTTTCTCATTCTGCTAGCGGAGTCATCAAGTTAGTCATCTGCTGCTTTAAAGATTGCAGTCGCTCTTTACGAGATTCCATCACTCGCTTCCTAGCTTCCTCCATCCCAGACTTATCGTCGAAAGATGGCATGGTTACTATTCTGCGAGAGATTTCATCCTGATGAGTTACAACATACTCATCTCTCTCCTGAGTCAGAGCGTTCAGCTGTTGAACTGCAGCCCGATGTTGTGTGGCCTCATCCTACAGAGCAAGCTGAACAACTCAGCTCTTCTTAAAGACGGGCAGATTCTGCTTGCAGCCCAGTAACTTTTCTCTCCTTCTCTTTAGCAATAGATGCTATTGTTTCCACTTGGGAATTATACTCAGCAGACTTAGTAGAGAAAGTGTCCAGAAGAACTTGGAGATCAACCTTCGCAATTGCAACTTCTTGTGACATCTTCTCGAATTCAGCCTGTACTAAGAGCTCCACCCCCCCTATTAAGCTCTTTGTAAATCTTAACCGATGCCTCCAGCTCATCTAGTACATGTTCAAGAAAAATGGACTGAGCTTCGTCGCCTTGACTGCGGATGGCATTGATCAAATAGGAGGTTGGATCTCTAACTGTAGAGAAACCAGCATCTTCTTTCTCTATCACCCTATCTACTAAGGGTTTCAACGAATTAAAGAAAAGGTTGCTAAAGGAGCTAATAATAAATCGGTTAGTAGCCAGAGCACCAGGAGTAGCGGCTACTCCCATTGATGACGATCAGCAGGTACTTGAGATAGACGTGCAGCGGGTTCTCTGGATAGAGGAGCCATTATAGACCTAGCTGCCCCTCCCGGATGTTCTTCTGCAAAATCAAATGAACCCTATCATTTTGGTTTTATTTTACAACTAATCGAAAAAGATCAAAAGTAAAAGGCAATCATACCATGGCTTGGTCCAGCAACAAGTCTGCCATCTGTTGGCACAGGTTCCAATCTAGCAGAAGTAGCCTCAGACATTACTGCCTGGCTACTACCTGCCTCAAAACTGCCCAAAATAGGTCGGCTACCACTAGCTATAGCCATTATGGGCACTATATCTGTGCATGCGGGATGAACTGGGGAAGATTCAAGTTCTGCATAGATAATAATATAGTGATGTCAGCCATTTAATCTGTGAAAAGAAGGTTGATAAAATCATTTAGTACCTTTGGGATCAGCAGGAGTAGTTTCTTCAGGTGCTACTTCCTCACCCGCAATCTTTTCTGGAGACACACGCACCTCAACATCCTTTTTCCAGTGTGTCATCAACAGCTTCGGGAGATATATGGACATTAGTGTCCTCTTCTGGATTTAAAGTATCATCAACACCTTCTGTTGATATATCTTTATTGCTTATACTATCTTCTGGTGCTTCCTCGCTGGCAGTTGTGGCGGCGGCTTGATCGACATCGTCCTGCAGACCGAAGTCGCAATCATTTAGAGCTTCAATCATTAAATGATCTTCTTCTTCTTCACGGAGTATTCCTCGTGTAGCAGGAAGCTGGTTAGTTTCCACTGCAAGAGAAGGAGATCGCAAAACTTTATCATCCTTCTGCTCAGCTTTATCCCTCTGCTCAGCATTATCCCTCTGCTCAGCTTCATCCCTCTGCTCAGCTTCATCACTCTTCTCAACCTCGTCCCTCTACTCTGGAGTAGGAGTCTCCTGCCTAGGCTCGGGGGCAGGTATAGGGGATGACATGGTGATTCCAGCAACAGCACTAGCCACCACGGAGGACAAGATTTGTCTCGGAGGACCACCCTCTTTCTTCTTCTAGAGGCCAGTTTCTTTCTATGTAGAGGTCTCTCTGGACTCTCTACATCTATTTTATCAACCTGCCTTGGAAGAGAGGTCGGCGTAGTCGCTTCTTCTCTTTGGGTCGACTCGGCCAGTTATCAAGATTGTGACCTGGTGGTGACCTTATCTGAAGGATCTAGAATAAGCTTCTTCTTTGCAACCGGAGAAGAAGGTTCATCAATCCTTCTCTTTCTCTCCTTGGTTGGAGATTTGGCAACTTTCAAAGAAATTCGCAGTAGTTCGTTGACCTCCTCAGGGAAGTTAGCTTCCCTTGAGGCTTCCAACGGGTCATCTACTGGGTCATGCTCCTCGTCATTACCTGGAGCTGATATAACAGTTGCTTCCTTCTTCAATCGTGTCGCTGTCGCGAAGCTATCTGCAAGGCTGAAGTTTTCGGCGAATGTATTTGCTGCTGTGTAAAAAAGCGAATATGTGTATAACATCCAGGGGCCGTGATCTGGTCGGCATCGAGAAAACTGTTCTTGTGTCTCGGACATTATAATAAGCCCAGGCCCTGGTGCCATCAATCAGATAACCTTTTCCTTGCAGGCAAGTTATAGTATTGCCTATGTGGAATTGGTCGTAGCCGAATTGACGGGCAAAGCGGCAGGAAAGATATGGTTCTAAGTAACATTCATCTTCAAATCTATAAACCAAGTGTGACGGCCTAATCGTCCTCAGCCAATCAAATGCTGCACGACCCAAAGGCTGCCTCCCAAGATCAACTAGATTTGTTGATATATGTTCATAGCCAGTTGGAGGGGCAACACAGTAAAAATTCTACCCCTTCCCAAGATTCAAAGCACGTCTGCATTCTTTCAGACTGGTGTATATCCATTTACTCCGAGAGAATCTCCGTAAATAGCTACCGCCGACTGCTCCCATATCAGGGTTCATCAATGACGGATGGTGCAGAAGCAAACCATCCGAACAAATAAGTGTAGGGCAGCTCCAACCGGAAAGTTTCCCTTCTCACCTTTCCATTTGAGCATAGATTCAACATAAAGACGAAGACCAACGTTTACTCTACAAGTTATCGCCGATAGCAGATCCATCCGGTAGCCAAAGACTAGACGGACGGCAGCAAAGAGCACGCCGTGATGGAAGCGATCTACGGTGCTCGCTCCAGGTACGACGAAGCGTCGGAGCCAATATGTGAGGAAACCCGCCAGCTGGGCTTCCTTTGACATGGGCCTATAGTCCATTCTCATAAAACTCTCAATAAATTCTCCTGTCTTGAAAGGAGGGTATTGAAGTTCATCATCAACCTTGATGTCCATTTCCTTGTTTTCTTCCATCAATACTATCACCTCACTGTGGCTGAGTGGTTTGAAGAAGGTAGGGTTGCACGTATCGTAATCCTTAGTCTTATTCTCGATGATATGGTTAAGGAAAAGATAGGGCAACCACTTTGACGAGTAGCAAGTGCCGGAAGAACCACTCTTATAATACATGGAGTATAGTGGCACAGTAGTTCTTCAAAAATGGCCACCATATCATCATTCTCTCGACGAAGTCGGTCCAACTCGTCATTTGTTGGAACATATTCTTCATAGGGGAAGTCTCCCATTGGTAAGCTCGAGATATATTTCATCTCATGAAGAGCTAGTCCAATCTCTCCACAGGGTGTCATGAAAGTCCCTGTCCTAAAATTGTACCTCTCCGCCAAAGCAAGAAACAGATGAGGGTTGGGGTAGAATCCATATACGGTAGAGTATACCGCCTGATACAGCTCAATCTCTTTGAGCTTCTCTTCGAACTGAACCAATATCCAATTGGTTATGCAGTTCCATCTTTTGTTATCTGGGTTCACCAGACCTGTCAACCGGATGTCCTGATCCGGGTATCTTCCCTCAACCTTTGCAAATTTATTTACAAAGATCGGTATTCTAACTGGCAGCAGTAAGGAAGAGTTTTCCGGTGGGATGCAGCCAGGCTTCAATCCTCTAAGCAAGGAGCTGTGACGCTCAGAGGAGCTACAGAACATATCCCTGCTATTTGGTCCTTCTTTACACAAATATTTCTGTTTTGGCTTGCTGGAGAGGGGTAATATCCCAGTCCATCCTCCTGGGATAGCTCGCATGAGCATAGCGGGGTAGAGGGAGACATCTGGCAATGTTGGTAACAGTATTCTTTTCTCACCTCTCTGGAAGAGTCTCTGCTCAACACGAGGTCTCGGCTGAGAACTCTTATCAATAGCCTCACCAAATAGAAATAGGGTTTTTTATGAGTAATGGCATCGACAGTCTGTAGAGGCTGCCCATTCATCAGACTCAATAAGTTTCGTTGTCCTGTGCTACTAAGATGGCTTGACGGGAAGATGGCAGAGCATATTGGAGAAATATTACATGGGACAAATCTTCCTTAAACTCTGGTTCAGCAAGGGTCCCTGCAAAGATTTCATAATCTGGGTCTTCTCTGATGTTAACTACATCAAACAGAAAGACAGAATTCAGTACATGCAAAATCAAAGATTCTGTCCAAAAAATCAGCAAATTGCACAAGTATAATATTGCGCTATCTGTAAAACATAAGATTGCGCAACAACAGCTTCTATGCACAAACTGTCCAGTTGCGCCAACATATTCACTTGCACAAGCCATCAGATTGCGCTAACAAGCTTGCAAGACAACAGTTTGTGCTGGACAGACTTGCGCAAACCGATAGAATGTGCTGACTTTTGCCAGCGCTTTCTAACCGATTGCACAAGAAAATAGTCTTCATAAAAATGAAAACTATTGGGTTTGTGCAACCGAAATCCTAAACAGGACGGCGCAATAAACCAAATCTCTAAAAAGAGATAGGTTTGAAGATTCAATCATGTCAAAGAACCCTAGAAAGGGTTCTTGATCGAGCGACTACCTTGCAGTACGGGATGACCGACTTCGTGTCATGAAATGCACGGCGCAGCCCGAGTCGAAGACTCGGCGGGGCTTTGCCCTTGTCGGCGGTGGAACGCTTCGGAGCCATTGAAGTCGACGAAGAAGAAGGAAAAGAGTCGGAGCGGGCTCGAGAATTTTCTCTCTTGAACAAAGTGGAAACAAGTAAAGAACAACAGAAAGAGGAATGAAACTATTTATAGTTTTTTGAAAGCAAACAGACGCCTCAGATTGTGCCGAAGAAATATAAACTAATTCCTCCAATTGTGCAGACAGGTCATTACTTGCGCAACTTGATTTTAAAATCAAAATTCAAAGTATTTTGAAGCTTTGAATATTTTCAAACATCGAAAACTTTGAAGGGGGTCTTGTAGGTCCAAAAAATCAGTTGCACCCATCAAAAAGGCAAAGAAAATCAAGTTGTGCACTCTTCAATTGAACTGCGTAGGAGACTAATTGTGCAACAACTCAAGTGCGCAACTGAACTGCGCACACATCCAAGTGCGCAAGCTGACACAGCCCTTGTCATCATTATCTGATAGAAATTAGATCTTCTGACAGCTGACAGCTCGAAGAACGATGGAAACTATTCGTTTATTGTGCAGCACAGCGCTCGAGGACAGCTGTACATGCAGTACAATCTGCAACTCTCTGCAGCGCTCCATCCCAGCACAATCTGAAGCCAGCATAATTCATGTGGCGCACTCCATCAAGAAACTGACAATTTATACGTGGCCTATATGCCATCAATTACTCACCATGTGGCAACCGTCTGTATACGACAACAATCGCATTTCAATCAAACAATAACACGCGTCACATACAGGTGGTCCATGATCGAGTAATGCCATCGCAGTTCATTGCTTGCACAATCGAATGTCTGGCAATCCATCCTGCACAACTCAGAATAACTGAAGTTAGTTATTTTCAGAACTCTATAAATAGAGTTTCAAGTCTTCATTATCACACACAGAAATCATCACCAGAGATCAGGAGTTCTTGCCAAAGTGCTGCTGCAATCTTCAGAGGCTACCGTCTTCAAAGTTCACAATCGCCAAGGGACAAAGCGATCGTCTCAGATCGGATTCCTATAGTTTACTTTCCAGAATTCTTGTAATCTTCTTACAAAGTTTGTGAAATAAGATCAACTTTTTTTTTGCAAACACTTAGGTGTTTGATGAAATATCGTAATGAATTAAATTCTGATTTCTGTTGAATCTATTTATATATTTT